>KN483501.1:0-32884 GCA_000787095.1 Periophthalmodon schlosseri | reverse complement strand
AATAATAATAATAATAATAATAATAATAATAATAATAATAAAGTATTTTCTAATGGTTTTATCTTAATAAATAAATAGATTAAAAAAAACAAAAAAACACTCAACACTTTTTACCATAAAGTGACCAGAATTATTCATGGAATTCAGCTTCGTGTCTATCGCCACCATTTTGAGGACTTTTCAACTTTCCAACATCCAATAGATACAATATTTTGTTTTGAATTGCTTATCGCTATGGCAGTGATGCAAACTTTTCATCACTCTGAAACGCTCGGAGAGTTTCAACGCATTCACAGAAGAGCGTGGTCTGTTTCTGTGTCTCCTCTCTGATGTGTAGCACCTGCCCCTTTCCCTATAATCCACACACTGCTCCTATAGTCCACACTCTCACTGTATAGAGTGTATGCCCCTCACGTGAGAGTGGCGTCTTTTATCACTGATCTCACCATGTGCCTCAACCTTGATGTTTGGGGCTCTTCTGAGTTATGATTTTCAGCACATGCTCTGAAGTCCTCTTTGATGTAAAACCTATATGACCATCTACTGCTTTGGCTCACACTGTCTCTCTATAAATACTGTGTCCAAAACATGTCGTAAGTACATCATATCTGATGGTAAAGGCAAGGCCAACGCATATGTTTCTCTATGATGGCACCGCAGGAAATTTATAAGATGTGACAAATTGGTTATACAGAACCCATCACAGACTCCAACAGGTTTCAGTTCACCTTTAGAAATATTATCTCACCACAGTGAACAAAGCCAACAGAAACACATTCAGAGGATTTTATAAGAAGTTTATTTATTCATTTATTTATTTTTTTATTTGACCAACAGCAGAAAGGTGAATACATGGAGCAAGTTTTTTGGAGTTACGGGACTAACTGGACAGCTTCACTATAACAATGTTTACTAGTAGTTTTTGTGCAAGATCCTAATATATTTGAGGGCTTTTTGCCAGCGCCAGGTCAAGGTGCTACCCTACTTACTTACATTTGAGATTTTAGGTTGGGTTAGGCTTTACTGTCCCTGTTGGGAGATTTGTCCTCTGCATTTGACCCATCCTTCAAAGCCACTGAGGCCATCTCCAGATCTTGAGCTAGGCATGATCAGGCTTGTGTTTAGAAAAAAAAATGTTTATTGTTTAAAAATTGTTAATTGTTGTTTGTTTTTGTTGTTTAGTTGTTGTCTAAATGGAGTCTGTATTCTCTATGAAAAAGTGGGTTGGCCATCATTGTCTATTAGAAGAGAACAGCAATGTATGAAATCTATATCTGTATCTATAAGGGACTACTTCAAAAACTCCCAGAATACCTCACCTGCTTGTTAATCATTGATACTGGAACATTAAATACCAGATCACATAACTGCATAAGGCTGAGGACTAGCCGCACCAAAACTGAGACAGGAAAGAGGCTTTTAGCTGTTTTGCTTCATAAAAATGGAATACACTCCAAGGAAAAGCAAAACTGGATACTTTGGTGACACAATCGCTATTTAATAATCTGGTAATGATCTTTTATACACACACCTGCACCTGTTTTTAATGTTTTAAATGGACTTGTATACTTATTTTTCTGCCAATGAGAGCCCAAGCGCTCTCATTGGGTTCCCCTGTATAAATAAAGATAAAGAATGAAAGAGTCTGCTACTGGCTGCTTGTTTGAATGGGACACTTGATAATAGAAATACTGTAGGAGTGTTACATATAGAGCAGATGACTCCTAATCCCTCTGTTCTGGTCTTGGTCTCTCTGCTGTCACTGCTGCTCTCCTCACCTCATCAAATAAACACACAGGAACAGCTCTGTCACCATCCATTTTTGGAAAATATTTTGCCAATATTTATTATAAAAATATAAATGTTTCACTACAAATCATTGGACATTAGTAGACAAGGCCATCTACATTTGCACACAAACTCTCACACAGACACGCGGGTCAGTTGGGACAGAATGATATTGCTCTTGGAAGTAAGTCAAAACAAAACAGAGCACTAACACATCATATACTGTATGCTACAAACACAACATTGCTCCTTTTAATGTTAGCAAATAAATAAATGTCATTAAATTGCTTTTTATTGTAGAAAAGAAAATCAAAATGACAAATAGAATTCAAAATACAGATATAATACAGATGATTTTTGTTGTTTAATTAAAAATGTTGCACGATTAAATTTCTTTCCTTTATACATACAAACATTTGTACAAAGAGCGATGGCCGTGTGCACCGGGCTCTGCAGTGCTAGTTGCCGTTATGGGATGGTTTACATTATGTACATAGAGAGGCGTTAGCAGCAGCCGCAGCATCCACAGGTAGGACAGGGAACCACACACACTCCCCAGGCCTGGGCTTCCCAAAAGCACCTCTGTTAGCACTGTCTGTCCGGCTAAAGGCGCGCTCGCTGCTTTCAAAGTGCTAAAGTGTTGGGCTAAGTGCTCGGGACATGTTAAACTACCTCATGGGTCAGGTCAAATTCATGGAGTTTATTGAAAAATGTCTTTTGCATGTATTTGACGACATTTTGGGCTGATAAACTGCAGAGTACAGGGAGTACATTTTGTTGTATAATGAATATTTTTTTCACCATTGTCTTGTGGTGAAGTCGCCTAAGGTCCAGCTGCTGGGAAAGGTTCCAGCCATTCACATGGCATTCAGGCCAGCCGAAGAAATGTCATATTTACCTTGAATACCATGACGGCAGCATCAAGACACTTAAATTTTGAAAAAAAAAAAAAAATCTTTTAACTATTTTTTCAGACAAAATCAAAATTTGTATCTAAAATGAGTAATACAAGTCCTGACTACAGACTGTATAAAGAAGTGGACTGAGGGAGTGTGACGTCACCCATAGTGTTCGGCTCCAGTCAAATGAAACTCATTGAAGCTAGCAGTTATAGGGGTGAATCTGGAGCGGAGTTACATATTTGGGATTTCGGCCGCAAGTACCATAGCAACCAAAGAGCCAATCTGGAGCGAAGCGCTGAAGGTAGATTTCGGCCGCAAGTACCATAGCAACCAAAGAGCCAATCTGGAGCGAAGCTGCTGAAGGTAACGCTCCTTCCCATCTGCACCACTGGTTTGGCAGGGGTGGGCGCTTAGCAACACTGTCATTCAAACCTGTTGCTAAAGCTAGAGGGAGCGACCTCGGGGAAAGAAGGCAGCTGATTTGTCTGTTATTAATGTTCATATCTTGAGTTACAGACACAATAGCAAAATAAAAATACCAGGATCATGTAGAGTGGGTTAATACATTTTAAGACTAAAATGACAAGGCTGACTTGGAAGCCAGAGTCGATGGAGCCGGAAGCACATCCATGATTAGTTTCTATTTGGAATGCGGCAGCTAGTTGGTTAGCTATGTCCATTTATGTATACAGTCTATGATCCTGACTGGTAAATGCCTATTTTTCTTAATGAAAATTAATCTGTGTTGTCTCGTATAAATAAATGCAGTTTTGTGAAGTTAAAAGTCAATTGGTATTTGAATATTTTTGTTGCAAACTATGCATGTCTTGAAAGAAAGCGAGAATGTAACCTCATGTTGAATAATTCATCTGAAACATTGGACGTGTGTCGAAAAAATACATTTTACATCAGAGCAAAGCCTTAGCAATGTAAACAATACAAAAATCACTTCTTATTGATGGTGCCTTTGGGAAAACCCAGCCTGGACACACTGAAAATAATCTTACCAGAAAGTGTTGCATCTTCCAGGGCATTTGCAGTCCTAGTGTGATGAGAAAAATATGATACAAGCCGCAGAGAGGCAGAATAAAATATGAATTCTTAAAAAAAAAACTATTCAGCCATTTCCATTGATATCCAACTCAAACGCAGGAGGCACTCAACTTTTTTTGCGATACACAAGAATCATGAGTTAAAATATGACATAGCAAAACACGTTCATGGCTTGTGTTAATAATGATATATAAATGTAATCCAAAACAAATGATTACTGGAAGTACCATTGTGGATTTTGCATGGAAGCAGAAGATCAGATACTGAAATGCCGCTTGCTTCTTTCCTAATTGAGAAAGTCCAAACAAGCTTGTATTACTAACACATTTTTGCAACCCAATGCCATTCGAGACAGCTGGTTTAACGATACCACTTTGTCAATTCACACTCGTCTAAACTCCTTTTAGTTCCTCTTAGCAAACTGAGATTAACAACATCCTGAGTATTGACAGAAATTTTCGTGGATATTTTCGAAAACAATTATGGAAAAACATGAAGGTACTGAAATGTGTCGGGTTGATTATCACAGTTATTGCTTTTAGGTGAATGCTAAGGTTTAGCGCTATGCAATCAAAATAATGGCTCCAGCTCAGTTCTTTCGTTAATGTAGGTAGTAGGAAGGTAAGTCTCATGCCTCAAAAGTCCGTAAACGGTCCACCACAACATGCCGCTGCTCGGAAGTCCCGGTATTTTCACCAATCTGCGATAGCCGGGGACTTGGGGACTTTAAGCGTGCTAGTCCCCATTAGCAATTAGCATCCCTGACAATATCCCTTGGACCTCCTTGGCGTACCACGTTTTTAGTCAGTAAGGCATTTCAAAGCAGTGTACAGTTGACACTCTTATAGGACCAAATGATGTCTTTCTGTTACAAAAAGTTCTTTGAGTCTTCCCATTCCGTATCCAAGTTATGCACTCAGATAGACAAGAGTGCAATTAGCGACCGCAGTTAGTTAGTTTGTCTCTTCTTAAACAGGTACCGGTCCGTTCTTGGTGGTGGAATCGAGGGCTTTGAGGCTGCTCACGATCTTCTTCTGCGATCCGACCACAGTAACGCCGACCTTTTTTAAATCTCTAAAAACACAAAAATAAAGAAATGGAGAGAGTATGAGTTGGTGACAGAGATATGGCAGATGTAGTTATCACAAACATGTTCCCAATGCTGCTTACAATACATACAGGAAGTTAGTTTTTTGTTCATCTTTGCTGTGGTTTTGAATACATTTATTATTATTTTTTTGTTCATTTATTTATTTTTTGTCAGTTTAATTGTCCAGGTTGAGCAATCTACAAGGAACTCAGCAGTGACCACCCACTTCAAGGCTTTGGAAGTCAATTTCACATTCATTTTTTAAAAGATGCTGTTGGGGCTTATCAGCTATATGGAAACAAAATTTAATTAACAGCTATTTCACATCAGTTTTAATTTGTTTGTACTGAAAATGGTTATTTCCATTATTACCACATAGCCGGCTTGTCTCCTGCTTTTAAACTCTTAATATTTAATTTTTTAGGGAAAATTATATGGGAAAATGAATGGGTAATGTAATCCTAAATGAGTAGGACAGTTGAGCTCACTTTTTTATTCAATTAGCTCATTTTAAATGCCAAAGATTATTACTGTACATTCCTACTGAGCTCCGTTAAAAGTCGGCATATGCAGTACTTTGTGAAGATGGAAGCAGCATTGGTCCATGTAATGAAAGTTGACTTGGATTAAACCACTGTTTAAGATGTTTAGTTCCATGCATCATAATAAGAAAAGCGCTTATTATTTTTTCTTGGTTCTCACAGCAAATACACACAGCAGTTAGTCAGCATCATTAAACAAAGGCATTTGTCAAGAAGCTGGAGAAACAACACACAAATCACATGATATTATAGTCCTGCGGTTTATTAATGACAATATCTGTATTAGTAAAAGCAGTGGAGCCGCAGACGAAATTGTGTTATGACCTCCATTGTTAGCCAGACACATTTAAAATGATCACTCTGAAATAGAGCTAAGTTTATCAAATCCATAGCAGAGTGTTTAAGCAGCCAACACAGCAAAACTTTATTGAAACGTTAAAGACAAAGAGCAACACAAAACCTAAAATTCCAATTAAAGGGATAGTGAAGTGTCAGCGTATCTGATCCTAAAGGGGCTATACCCAATGTTTTTCATCTAATACAGTCAATTTTGTCCCAGTATAAATGTTGTAAAAGCAAGACCACGTGTTTATTTATTAAGAGAAAAGGCTTGCAGTGGGCTCCGGTCAGGTACAGCACATTTAATACATTTCTTATGAATAAAATATGACTGATTTATCCAATTCAAATCTCTGCTTAGTTCTTACTTTCTGCTCACTTAACCCATTTTGTTTATAAAATGAAATTGTTTAAGCTAGTTATATTTGGACTGCGGAATAGGGTCAACAAATAAAATAGGAAAGAACTGATCAATGTAAAGTTAGCAGCTGCACTGTGCTATAGACACCAAATGATTTCCAATACCATTACATTAACTATCCCTTTAATTGTCACAGGAAGTTCATCAGTTGAGATACAAGGGTTCTCCTGTCCGGACGCACCATCTTCTTTCAGCCTGTGGGGGCAGTGTGGGGCTGCTGTTAGAGAGTGGTGATCCCCATTGACGGCTCCCATTCAGGACAAGTGGCTGGGGTGACGTGGACCTCCGTCAGAATGACTCTACTGAGAAACACCAGGCGCGGCAGCATTAGTCACACTTTACCTTCGACTTCTAAACACGGTTAGATTCAATATACAATTGGCAAGTACAAAGAAGTAGGTATTTTGAGTTCACCGCAAGAGTTTTAAGTTTGATCTTATCTGACTAGAGTAACACATGGTGGCTTGTGGTTGCGTTAACCCCTGGCTTTATGTCATTTTAAACTATATTGGATTGCTATAGAAGGAACAGAACAGGGAGGTATGAGAATGTCCAAATATAACCATAAATACAATAATGTTAAACCAAAAAAAGTAATAAAGTAATATTATTCTTTTTTTAACAGCAAGTACAATTCTTTTTTGTGGTTTTCCCAACAGCTATGTGAAGTTTATCCAAATGGAACCGTACATCGTTCCAGTATAGATGGATGGACTGCCTATAGCCATCAGACTTCTGAAAGCAAAACCCAGAAGTAATTCATATGTATTGTGTTTTAATGTCATTCCACTGAGAAAGAAAAGGCAATTTGATTTCCCCAACCCTCACTTTAGGTCCCAGTGCTCTGCCAAAGACGAGATTTATCCCCAAGTCTTAGAAATACAGAGGCACATTAAGTAGATCTTTTACTCATAGAATACAAATGTCCGATTTGACTGGTGACTCATTGTTTCCAGCCTTTGTTGCAGTGGTTGGGCCGGAACTTGTCATTTTGTGGGATCCTGTTCTAATTGTATCAAATGGGCTTAGCAGATGAAGATGCAAACTACTAACTGGTATTCATGACAAAGTATATGTTTACACTTTGCCAAGATATTTCAGTACTAGACTTAGCTAAGGCGCATTCCTGTGTTTTTATAAAAGCAAATCTTTTTTCACAAAGAGACAATAAGCTAAGAGATATCACAAGAGACTGGTTTTAGTGACGTAATTGGAGTTAGTTTATCATGATGGCTCTTAGTCATAGCAGCCAAAATATGTCCACAAGGTAAATACTTCTCTTAACTTATTCTTTTTAAAGGTCCTATATTACACAAGACTGTCTCTTTTGAGCTTTTAGCCATGTTACCTCCTCAGAAACATACCTGGAGTTGTGTTTTGTTTCAGTCACAGTCTGTCTACATCTCCAAAGCTCAAAAGCCTCTGTTCCACCTTGTAATGTTATATAGTGGTAGTTTTCAAGTTAACAGCTACCTTTTACATTTAGTTCAGTAGAGATTAGCAATTCCAGGGCTGAAATCATCCAAATGATTCTAGTGAAGGTGTATGGAGTTTAAAAACACAGTGGGGCACTTCCTGTATTATCACCTGGCATCACAAGGTGGAATAGAGTGTTAAATATGCAGGGTTTCATGAGTGAAACATAACTCCAGGTATGTTTGTGACGAGAAAACAACATTATAACAGAGATCAGAAAATAGCATAATATAGGCCCTTTAAACCAAACGTTTCTGAATGTAAAAAGGCTTTAAATTGCTCAGGTAGAATTATTTCCTGATTGTGTTTTAGTTTTTCTCTTTGCCTGAGTGATGCAGAAAAGAGAAAGCCACTGTCTGTGTGAATGGTCATGTATATTAGTTCGACGTGATTCAAGTGCTGTTTTTCCTGACTTGCCTAAGCGATTACAAATTTGAGGAAATGAGCCCAAGTGTGATTCAGTGTAGTTCCAGTGAAGCATTATTTCCCATGTGAAAAACTTCAATTGAGATGAGTCAGCTCCATGCAGCCAAATCGTGCTCACTGCTCCAGGGGTTAAAGAGCATATCCTTCTGCTGAATATCAAGGACTAGATTAGTACTGTACAAATCAATAGACAGGACTGTATTGAACCGATGCCTAGCTCCAGCCAAAAACCTCCTGCCGTTCTACCTGAGCAAGTCCCTATACTTTAACCTGTCTTTCAATGGATACTGCGCTCATCCAATTTAGCATCTAGCTCAAGGAAAAGAAAAAAAAAACATTGAAAAGAGTGTACATCAATAAGATTAGGTTAGCATGTAGCCTGTCCCCGGAGTATTTGATCATGCTCAGTAGATTTGGGCTCTGCAGTGTAAGCAGTTCTGTGTAGTACCATGTATTAAGAAGAACACTTCATTGATTAAGCATATGCCCATACTAAATGGCATTAGACATAATTGGCCAGTTCCTCAGAGAGATGACAGTGCATATTAGAGCTGGGGTGAGTGAGAGCCAATCTACATACATTTACACTGTCTGTTTTGTTATAAATGGCATCGCAAACTCTTATAAATTTCAATTCAATTAAAAATAATAAGGATCTCGTCTGCATCAGAGCAAAAAAAAAAAAAAAAAATACAAGGCACACATTTTAGATTGAATGCACATCCTATAATTTTCCATGGCTTGAGAGAAGAATATATTTCTCCAACAACTTACAGGAATCAAAAGAAAATAAAGCAGCTGTTTATCTGAAGGTTTAAAGGTCCTATATTACACAAAATGGCTTCTTGTGAAATTTAAGCCATGTTATAATGCTGTTACCTCCTTAAAAACATACCTGGAGTTTTGTTTTGTTTTATTCACACATGTAAATAATCCTGGTTTATTAGTCTATCTACATCTCCAAAGCTCAAAATGCTCTTTTCCACTGTTTTTTGTGTAGTGGTAGTTTTCAAGTTAGCAGATACCTTTTATCTTTAGTTCAGTAGAGATTGGCAATTCCAGAGCTGAAATTGTCCAAATGATTCTAGTGAAAGTGTATGAAGTTTAAAAACACAGTGGAGCACTTCCTGACATCTCAAGGTGGAACAGAGTGTTTTCCATTTGAGAGAAGAACTCAGCCTAAATATGCAGGGTTTGTGTGTTAAACTTGTGAATGAAACAAAACACAGCTCCAGGTATGTTTGTGATGAGGAAACAACATTATATCATAGATCAGAAAATAGCATAATATAGGCCCTAAAATATGCTCTTTTGGCAATTGACTTTTTGAAACCCCATATTATAGACTTAGCTTGATTCCATGTTTGGGAACACGAAAAACCACAGGTTACAAAACTCAAATTCTGCAGCTGATCCTAACAAACTGCTTTCATTTTTCAGTGCATCTAGTACATTTATCACCACTGCTCCATTTAATCACACGTAGAAGGGCAATACAACACATAGGAAAGGTGCCATTACACTGTGTGCAGTTTATGACTTTGCTTTCGTAATGACCTTTTGAAACACTCCCCTGGTGTTCTGCCTACAACATGGAGCAGTGGGGATTTTTGTATTGTAGCGTAGAACAAGTCACCTTCAGCTACAGCCTGCAAAATCCCACAATCCTGCACAAGAATAAGGATGTAAAGATATGATTATATCAGAGATGACTGGGCTCATTTTATCAGCTAAGAATAAAATATACTTCTTTATACTTAATTATAACTGACTGACTCAGTATCCCTTTATTATGGAACTTAATGGTGAATGGGACAAAGCATCTTCTATTCTCCTGTGAAGTCAGTGATGGAAGGTAATGAAGTACAAGAAGTAAAGTACTGTACTTAGCTAGAATTTTTAGGTGTCTGTACTTTACTTAAGTTCATTTTACAGTGGATACTTTTTACTTTTACTTCATTACATTTGGGAGCAGGTATCTGTACTTTCTATTCCACTACATTTTGAACTGGACTGAAAAGTGAAAAGTACTTTTCATATGATTTGAGGGGTTATTTTTACCATGTTCGTAGTAACATCCTGAATAAAGTTTTCAAGTTTAAGCTTCGGCTTAAAGAAAACAATTTTTTCTTATGAATTTTGTGTATTTATTTAAAAAAAAATCATTCATATTGCAACTGTAGACCAAAATATGTATCTTTTAAATAAATTAATATCACTGCATTTAACACTTTAAAAAATCAACAACACTTGTGTGAAATACTTTTTTTTTTACTCTTAAAGTACATTTAATTATTTATTTTTAACATGTTCATAATTTGACCAAAATATACAAATAATAATAGCTCTAGTTTCTATTGAACAGAATTCAGCACAAATCTTTGTCAAAATCAATATGTTTGAAGCTTTAATAGATCTCAAAATCTGCACGAAATACTTGAACTTTTTACTCTTTAAGTACATTTTTAATTTGGTACCTCAATACTTTTACTTAAGTAGATTTTTTCATGTGATACTTTTACTTTTACTTTAACATTTTTTTGCTCCGGTATCTGGACTTTTACTTAAGTAACAGAATTAAGTACTTCTTCCACCACTGCAAATAACAATAGTAGAATGTATGAAGACATGTTTGCATAAGCCTCCAGCACAACATGGCGCCTAGTGACTGATTGGCTTCACACCGCACTCCTCCCTGTGTTGTTCTAGTCACACAGAATGACTCCTTTGATCAGAATAATTGCAAATGTCCAATTATTTACAGACTTTCATAATATATCAATTAGGGAACAGCGGCCGCCCAGCTGCGCACAAGAGAGGCAGAGGAAAAAAAATCTGAAAATAGGACAAGGAACAGATCGCAAAATGTGCAAGGATATTAAAAGAAAGTAAATGTAACTTGTGAGCGTAGCCTCGGAAATAGATGCTATGCAGTATTGCAGTGTAGCATTTATATATAGAAATATGCAAAATCGCAAAAAAATGCACTTGGACAGCAAAGACATCTGCCAAGGCACTGACAGTGAGAGATATATGGTGCCCAGACCTTGAGTTTAATGTTTAATATTTCAGTTAAAAAGAGTCCGAAGTAGTTTTTTCTGTTCTTTTTTGTGTGGTTTGTATGATTTTCTTTATTCTCCAAACACTCTTGTAGCACTTAAAGTCAACAGCTGTTTTCATACTTGCCAATGGTCTTTGCACAATGCCATTTATATTTATTCCATACACTTCAAAAAGCTACACTATATATCTTGTATAGTGTACTGACCAAATAACTCAGACTCAGATCAAATAAAATTGAGGTTAACAGACTTCAAAAGGCTCGGACTGTGACCTCCCAGTGCGATTTAATCTAGACTTGGCATCGGGAGCCTGGCTGTTTTCACTCGAGGCTTATGTGCAGTGACACATCAGCTTTGAGCTTTTAGCCTGCTCTTTCATTTTTCTTCACACTACTACAACTCTGTCAACCCAGAATATGTTCAGCCAATTGATACTCAAAATCCAACAACATCAGTTTGCGTTCACTTTGCGTATTGGTTTTCATTCATACATCTGCTGCTGCTGGGCTGGTTCAAAAGTTCGTCTTTAAAGTTTGTACCGTAAAACACCAATAGGTTTGTAACGAGTAAAGCATTTCATTTCAAATAATGTTGATTTTCTGTAGTAGTAAACACAGTGACAAGTAATTATGATAATGCCTTTGATAAACCTAAAGCTCAGATAAGAGAATCTTGATTTATGCCATGGCAACATTGTGGTGATGTAACTGCAAAATAAGAACAGCATGAGTGGAAATACAAAAAAAGTATCCCATTAACCTATTATTAAATACAAATAATCATGTTTAATGGTGCACCGTGTAACGTTTCTGGTTAGGGGTCCGACACCTACTTATCTCCATGGCGATATTATTGCTTTGCCTGGAATGTTCCACACAAATCCATTACATGTGTATTTACTGCTCAAATACACATGCATATTATTCCCTCACCAGCTTGTCTCAGTGAAGATAGATAAGTTTAATGCCATACTCTGGAGACAAGCAGGTGGCAGACCCTCCTCCACTCCAAAAGTTACACAGTGAACCTTATGTGAACAATAACATCAAACTCAAGATCAAGTTATGTGGATATAACAAATCATTTTCTATTTAAAGACACTAACTGCATTGACATGACCTCATGACCAAAAGTGGTATAAATTGTGTGTTGTCCTTACTCTGTGGAGGTCTTTGCCAGTGTGTCACAAGAGCTGTAGCTGACCCCAGAAAAGGCTTCTTTACACGGTAACGTCCTCATGCCGTCCATCCAGTCTGACAGAGAGCCCACGGACACGGGCGCCTCCGAGCTGCTCCGGTCCAGCAACAGGTTAGCCGGTCTGAGGACAAGAGGAAAGGCATTTATGTTCAATCTAATTATCATAATGTAGAGAACAGGAAAATAATGCAATAAACATTTGGAAACATCAGCAGAATGATGTGCACAGGAGATGTGGGCATTCTGCAGAGCAAGCAAGTTTTGAAAGGTTTTGCATATACTGTAACCATGGGAACAATTACTAACCATGCTTAGTACACTACAGTAGCATTTCCTCTTCTCCCATAACGAAACAACCTCCCTCTGATCTATTTGATTTTGTTATTGACAGGTTTTTATTCAGCTACTTTTCAACAATTATAGGCTAGGTTATTCATGTTCAATCACGACAGTAGCAGGGGATCAGTAGCTCAGTTGGTAGAGCACTGATCTGAAGGTCGGCGGTGTGATTCCAGCTCCCACAAATAAATACTGTTGTTGTATCCATGTGGCAAGACACCCACCTCGCCCCCCAGTGTCTGCGTACACTGATGTATGAATGTGTGTGTGAATGAGTGTTTCCTTGATGTAAAGCGTTTTGAAGCTATACAAAAAATGTGACCATTTGCCATCTGACCACTCTTCCCAACAGAAATGGTAGCCTATATAAGATTTCATGTACTTCCTACTACAGTCAGTAACCGTCAGTTTTACACACAATAATTTGCAGTATATATAATTCCATCCAGCTATTTAGTAGTAACAAAACTTGGATACAATGCATACAACACAGTCAACCTGCCTATTTTCTTTGGCTTTGCTATTCCAGAGGGAAATCAAAACGCTACACGAAATATGACTATAATGTATTGGAACATATTTAAGTACAAGATTACTAACAACAGCGGTATCAGGGCCTGTCTAATGTCATTACCGTTTCCTGCCGTACTGCGAGCATGTGGCACAACGCTGCAACATGAGACCTGATTAGACTTTATGGTTTCAATTGGATCAAATCTAATTAAATGTACCGCAGTGGGCTTTAGGAGCGCTCCGTCAACAGTAAAGGGTGAGGGAAAGGCTGCGGGCGCTGATCTGATTGATGACTGCCTGAGAGCCGAGAGACCGAAGTACACACCACACACAGGGATAGGACTTATACTTAAGAGGGGGAGTTAAAGATGACAGAACAAAGGCGGTTTGAACTGACTAATATTTCACTTATATTATTTCATCATGAGTTTGTGTTTAACTTTAACAAAGGGAGATATTACTATATCGACTTATCATTCAATATATGAAAGCTGGAATAATATATTTTGGGCCTCAATATGTATTGCAAGTTCTTTTTCTTTGCAAAAGTGGGGAGATTTGGGGATTTTTTGTTGTAATACGATAAGATTTGAAATGTGGAGGGGTCAATAAGTCGTTTTTATAGCTAATTACTGGTACATTCTGCTATTTGTTTGTTGCAGCTCATGTCTTTTAATGCAACAGTCAATTTAAAAATGGTTTATCTTGCATTATTTAAATTAATTAGAGACAAAAAGTAGTTTCAGTATTATCATTCATCGCAATATTTCTCTGTTGCAACATATCGTAATTCAAAATTTGTTATTGTGACATGTCTAATTGAGATGAAATACATGTATTTTATACAACTGGTGTCCCCCAAGGTTCAGTTGTGGGACCACTAAACAATATGGTTTAAAACAGATTTTGAGCCTTCCATCCATTGTGCTTGTATTTAAAATATCAAACTATTGTAATTATATATATGACCTCATCTGTTGTCATGACGAATCTCCATGCTGATTCTGTAGAAAATTCATGAAAGTAAGTAAGTACATTTTCAAATTCTGTAATAGTAATTATTTATACAAACTTTCTATAACCAGTTAAGTAAGTAAAAGTTAAAGTTAAAAGTAAAAGTAAAATATCAAGCACAAATTGTGGTCAGGCATACTGAGCCATACTGTCCTGATTTCCATTATATACTGAGCAAGTCTGAATTTCAAGAATGTGCATGATCTTTGCTAATAAAAAGTAAAAATTCCGTAGCACAAACACAATTTACATGCAGCTATGTGGATACATGTACAACGGGGAAAAACATGGCATGACAGCACATGGTACAAACACATAGGCCTCCAGAGGAAATCCTATTCTTAGCCCTGTAAATAAAGTCATTAGAAAAGCAGGAAGTTAAACTCTGTCTGACAACAAAAATGTCAGGAAAGGATCAAAGCGTGTGTGCTTCGGAGATAGGAGTCAAGGGCAGGTGAAATCCCACAATGCACTTGGAAAAAATGCCAATGCTACAAATGACTGATTATAAAGAATATGCCTTACTTTCACTAACAAAAAAAAACAATTATTTTATTAAACTATCACGCAATCAACCATAAAAATGTATACAAAATATTCAGAAATAGCATATGAACATGGCCCTTCACTGTAACATTCACTTTTCTAATTAGAGCTATAAGAATACATTTAGTTATATAACAGACAACCTTGACGTTTCAAAAACACAAGGCTGACAGATAGAAGAAAGCTGTGATGATATCTCAAACCGCGACAAGACAAAACTGAAGGAAAGGGAATGCATTTGAAGTTGTGTAGTGGGTGTTGTTTTAATGATTGAGTCTTTTCCTGCCAGATAAGGGGCCTGTCAGAGTGTTCGGGACCCCCTGGAGAGCCCGGTCTGTAGCAAAGAGGAAGGGAGTCGAGCTAGTGCAAGAGGAAGTCTGTAAATCTACATGAGAGCAACGATGAAGTTTTGTGGGAAAAGTGGTTAACCGTTAGCATTTAGCACCAAAACAAATAATAATAATCTTGCCAAAAGGTTGCACTTACTTAGGATTTGTTGCCCCTTTTCCAACCTTAAAAATGTGCTACTAGGACTACAGAATTACATATATATTGATATTCATTCATTTCTATTTGTCAATGATCATTTTGGGTCTTTTTAATTGTGAAGTCATCCGATCGTCTGTCAGTAAAAGCATGTGGTTTGGAGCAGAGTTCAAACTTTGGAGGAAGGCATTTTACAGTGTTTTTTTTTGTTGCATACAATGATTACAGTCTGTACTGGTTTTGAAACTGAAATGAATCTTGAAAGAAATTTGTGTTCATTTTTTAATAAGAGTAAATAATATGAGAAAAATAATATATATTAACTTTTGCCATATCACCCAGTCCTAGCAGCTCCAACATTTGTTTTTAGGAAATATACTGTAGCTGTTACCAGAAATGGAAGTAGTTTGGATTTGGAATCAAATATGTAAACATTGTTAACTTTTGCTTTTATTTTTCCATATTATGTTACTAAATACTAAACCCCAGTAATAAAATAAAAATTTGAGTTTTGGTCCTTGTCATGTAATGTCATATTAAGCCAGTGTTCTTATGCCAAACCCAAATCAGTATCCAAACCGCTGCATGCTAGGACGCCAATGCTTTGCTATGTCAGAAGGAGAAAGCCAAAAGGAAAGAGGAATATGTCCGTCTGGTTTTGCTACTTTTCCCTGAGCTTTGGTATTGATCTCTCTCTTCATCTAGCCTTAGCGTCTCTCCCCTCTCCGGGCTCCTTTGAGAGGTAAACTACAAATGACCTTGTGTTACTTCCCTTTTACCACTATGGGCTTCTTTTGTTCTTACCTTTTGAACAACATCTCAATGCAGCATGGGAGAACACATGATCGGAGAGATAGAGCAGAGAACACCACTGGAATTTATAAAGAATGAATGAACAGCCTGAATGCAAAAGAGATAATAACGGGCGTTCTTTTATTCTACCTTTCCCTGAGTCGTTTTGTCCTATATCTTTCATTTTCCTGACCTCCTCCTCACCGCAGCTGGACACTGTCTAGTTTTAGAGCTTTGCGGATATGAGCGCATCTTGAACAGTTGCATGTGTGCGGCAGGAATCCAGCAAAGATACAGTCCATTTATTGTGATGTCATAAATTTAGAAAATGCTCCTTACTCTTTTTTCTATTTCTGATTTAAACCTGATGTTGATAATGCCACGTTCAATTGTTGGTGAACTGCACACGTCACTTCTGGATTAAACTAGTGATGTGACATTCCTGAACGAGTCGGCTCTTTCGAACTGTTCCTTTATGTGAACGGCTGGAACCAGATCTCATTTTTCAAAAGAACCGAATCTTTTTCTTTATAATTTTTATGCATTTTTATCCTGATTAACGTTTAAGCGACACAATAATTAGCACAGAAGCAGAGCAGGCGACATGAGAGAGATTTATTTGTAGATAAAATGAGTTCTCACATTGGCTTTTGTCATATAGGCCTAAATAAATAGTAAAAGAGCCAGCCCTTTCAACGGCTCTTTGAAATAAACGGATCCAAAAGATTTGGATCCTATAAAAGAGCTGAAAGTCCCATCACTAGATTAAATGGAGTTTTATAATGTTATATTGAGCAATGCCTGTATATGTAGCCACTGAACAGAAAACTTTTAAACTTAAATTTTAAATCGTGGGTTTCAGAGTGTTGAAAAATCAGGACTGTTGCCATAGCAATTAACATGTATATTCTAACATGTGTGTGCTGAACAGTCAAAAGTAATCAAAATGGCATCTTTAACAGGAAACTGAAACCAATTCATACAACAGTGCAAGGGTTCACTTTTTCCTTTCAATCGATTATGAAAAATTAGGGCTGTCACCATATCAGTGAATTTCAAACAAAATATGAATGAAAAGCTGAAAAAGCTGAAACCCATGAATATGTTCAAACTTTATGACATCATCAGAAGGCGATGCAGCGGCAGAGGCAGATATTGCTGCATGCTCAGAGCTAACCGTCTAAATTAAAGTGATGATGAGGAGGGGTTGGCATCTGTTGGATTTGATGGATAAATGTAGCTTTAATCAATGTTCTCCTCAGGTGGTCTGATGGGATTTATCAAGCTCAACTGATTGAAGTGTGACATTTTAATTTGATCCCAGTCAAGCGTCAAGAGGCCGTGTGCAGGCCTGTGTGCACAAGAGGTTTAGAATTAACCTTAATTTAAAATTTAAAAATTACAAAGTATCTCATTTGGCAAAGTGGAGTAAAAATATTTGTCTTCAAGGCTTTTTCCCTTGTTCTCTTTTGGCTGCATTTAATTTGGAAACCTTGGCTTTGTTTGAGTACAGTAATTTTCTAGTGCTGTTCTTTGTCTTAACTTGAGAATTGTGGACTTTCTTTGATAGCTGAAGGGTATTGAAAAGTGAACCAAAAATGTAATTATTGAGGTAATTCTCCTGTTACATGTTGCGCTGCAATATTGGCCCAGATACACATGGAGTCCGCCCAAACTACTAACAGTCTAATCCACACTGACACTTCATTGGCACGTGTGCAGGAAGTTACTTTTGCCTGAACAATGGATTTTTTTGTATTAAATGTTTCAGTACAGTTGCCATTAATTTGTGACATGTTTATTCCTGTGCTAGAACATTAGGGAAATACAAGTTTATGAATAATTATAATTAAATCAGTTCAATTCCCTACAGCAATTATTCCTTTAGCTTTAGTGCATTCTGACAGTTATTGAAGTAGTGCTAATCGGTATAGCGTAAAGAGTAGCATGGCAAAAGTTGTAGTAGTTTTGTGACAATATTACGTAATAGAAAAGCAGTATAGTCGTAGTGAGGTGTTATAATTGAATGCGAGGTGTTACAATTGAGTGATTCAAAAAATAATCAAATAATAATAATTCATTAATTAAAATAAAACACATACATTGAGCAAGCATATTGTTACATTCGCTATAATGAATCCTACAGTCGTATGGACTCTGACTGCCCTTAACAACCATTATACCGATACGCGACCTTGGCCACTGTCCCCATCCTTCTCCATCCATGACAGTGAAGCCCAGCACAAAACTCCAGGCCTGAGAGTTGGGCCCAGGCTTGTGTAAAAAAGGAGGGGGTGTTCCATTAGCCGCACGGGACAGCCCAGAGACAAACGAGGTGTGTGGAGTCGACTGCAGCTGCTCCCCTTGTGCCACCTCACACACACACACACACACACACACACACACACACAGCTACTATAAATCACCACCTCGCCTGTGTCGCCAGCCTGTGCTCGCCCAGTGTTAAAAGCCAATCAGGAAAATTACATGCAAACTCCAAGGGACCCATTTCCACTTTCTTAAGAAATCATTAGTCAATGTTATGAGCTCTGACGTCTCCATAATACCACAGCCGCCTGCCTGAAGCCGTACAGAGCCTGCACACCCCTCCCTGACCAGGACTGACAATACTTTATTGGTTCTGGAGGTTGTCCCACACTCCCATGAGAGATGAAGGGTACCAGCAAAGAAGAACAGGGCAACGCAAAATACAAAAATACAAAAATACAAAAATAAAACTTGGTACAGGGAGCAACATCAAGTATGCGATGCACATTCAGTGAAGCAACCTGAGATGGTCACATGTTGACATGTTGACACACCAGGCACCACCTAAAAAAATATTTGGCTTTGACCAAAAGCTGCTTTGCTTTCACCAAATCTAAGCCAGGTGTATGAGAGCTATTTTAGGTCTGAATTAGGGCTAAGCCAGGTGTCTAATGGGACTATAGCATTTCTACAGTGATTATAACCAAGACCTTACCCGAAGGAGGACAATATTGTGTGACTCTAAATCAACCAAACAAAAAACTACAAAGGATTTTTCCCATTACCTGTTACCTGAAGGTACCACAGTGTGAGAAACACAGGTCCACAAAATTATCCAAGACACGTCACAAAACATAGAGAAGGGTAATGTGAGGTTAATGTGCAAAATATTCACATAGCTCTGAGCTGGAATCAGGAAAGTACTGTTTGTATCAAAATATTTCTGAACAGGAAGCACTGTAAGTACAATTTAGTACAAACATTCCGCCTTTCCATTTCTGCTCCCACAACTCGACTTGTTATTGTCTTAAAAGTAATCATTGGAAAACTGCAGCTGCTGTCACTCCATCTAGACTGTAGTATTACCAAATGTGTTTCAAAAGCTATGGCCAGCAAAAACAAGACCAGATGATGTATATGGAACAAATGCTGATTCAAAGTTACTCAGTACTTTAAATGGATCCAGCTAGTACTACATTGGTTAATGGATGAAAAGTTAAGATGAACAGTGCGGCGCAAATGGCAGGGTCCTATTCAAAGTAGTAACTAATTTTCTTCCAATGAAGGAACCCAGGTTTGTGTGTGTTTAATTCGCTAACGGCAAAATATTGTAAATATGCTGCTAAACGCAATTAACCTTTCAGTTTTAGGAGTCAGTAGCAGAATATGCCTACCTGGAAGTGGTGTTGGCTGTGATTTTGAGGGTCCCGGGGTTGCGGATTAGTTTGTCCAGGATACTGACGATCTGTTCAAACTTGGGTCTATTATTCCTCTCCTTCTGCCAACAGTCCAACATGAGCTGGTACAGGGTCGCCGGGCAGTCCATGGGCGGGGGCAGGCGGTACCCCTCATCCACTGCTTTTATTACCTGCACATTCCAAACCAAACAATACAAATGAAAACCAGTACAAACTTGGAAGCAATTTTTAGTTGTTGCTACAGGCTGCACTTACATCCTGATTGGACATTTCCCAATATGGCCGCTCTCCGTATGACATCACCTCCCAGAGAACAATGCCATAACTCCAGGCGTCACTAGATGAAGTAAACTTTCTGTAGGCAATGGCTTCTGGAGCTGTCCACCGGATTGGGATTTTTCCTCCCTAAAAGTCATACAAAATGCATTACAAAATAGTCCAATGAGGTTCATCTGGTCTTCCATTAATTTATTTTAATAGATTCTTTTTCCAGACCAAGGTTTAGTTTGTTTTCATACCTAATAGTTTCAACTGCTCACTAGCGGTCTTCCTCAGAGTAGTTACGTGATGTTGCTGTGACGGAGCAAACATCATTGGGACAGAGGACAACAAACATCGTCGCTGGATTAAGGAGGTAATCGAAATACAAAAATGTGCCCAGAGGACTTTAAACCGGGGCAAAGGGGCCTTTTTTACTCTCACACACCTGGGATACTGTCCTAAAGAAGTCAGACTGCAGGTGGCGCTGTCGTCCTGCCTCCACCAGCAAGAAGGCACCGCCAAACTCTGTTTAAATCAGCTGACCAAACACATCATAGCAACATCACGTGACCACTCTGAGGAAGAGCGCTAGTGAGCAGTCGAAACTATTAGGTATGAAAACAAACTAAACCTTGGTCTGGAAAAAGAATCTATTAAAATAAAATAAAATAAAAAAATAAAAAATACATTACAAAGTACTGTCTGTTTTTATTATAGCAGTGTAATTGCAGAATTGGACGTCCATGTTTATTTGTTAAGCTCCACCATGATTAACAGCTACCACACAGGCCTGTCACGATAAATACTAAATCGACTTATCGTTCAGTATATGAAAGGATGGAACAATATTTTTTTGGGGTCAATATTTATCATGTGTACATTTTCTTTGCACTACTGTGAAATTGTTGGTTATTTTTTGGTTATATAATAAGATTTAAGCCATAAAAGACTGAATAAATCACTTCTATGACTCATTATAGATACAAACTACTTAAGTGTTTAATTCTGCTGTTCATTTAATGCAGCATTAATTTGCATGCATTTTTTAACAATATTGTACATTTAGAATAGTTTTTGTGGTTTAAATCTGCTCTTGGGTTATTGTTTCAGTACATAAATTAGTTCCAATATTATCGTTTATCGCCAATGGTTGCTTCAGCAATATATCGAACTTCAAAATTTGTTATCATGACAGGCCTACTATCGTATATAATGAAGTGAGGTGTGTTCTATTAGACGGACCCATGTATTTTAGCCATGAAACTTTGTCACTCCAGATTTCTTTGAGTGCACCATTATAACCCACTTGAATTCTCGAAGTTAAGGGCATTACTATTGACCTTATTCCACTCGCTCACTTTTACCCCTAAATCACGCTTTCTTTGAGGTGGCAGGAATACTATGTCAATGGAGAAATCTTGTCTTGCAGCTAAAATATGATATAAAGTAGGTTGATTTGTGTAAAATGTTCTATGTTCACGTGACCAACAAGTCAACACTGCACCGATTCTCTGGGGGGGTTTAAAACAGCTTTGTAGTCCCTATAGAATTTATTTGCTGTCAAGATTAACAGCCCCACATTACTGTGGCGGCGCCCACAGCAACTTCTGGAATAAGGTGAACACAATGTAGACATCTGGAAATTGTGCTACTCATGATTTGTAATTTATTGTAACCTGTATCTACAAAATGGTAACAAACTTAATGAATCTTTATACAATTATTGCAGCCAAATTTAGCATATTAAACGTTATGCACAACTTGGGAATTCCAGCATTAACAATAAAACACATGATAAATGACTACTCCACTCTTGTTTCTGTTGGACGAATACTCCATTGTCAAGAAGTCCATTTGCATAGTAAGCAGACACATAGAAAACAAAGTGTGGCTGGGAATTAGCGCATGTGTGGAGCGTTGTCAGTTACTCCAACAGAGGGGCAGAGTTTATTATTGTTCTCTATTATTTTAGATTATATATTTCTGGGAGAAAGGCAAATGGAACGCTGGCTGTTTATTTGACAAGCAATTCTCAGCCAGAAAATTGTAGAGTGTTTGAAGGGGCTGCACGCACGGCCCAAACCACAGAAGACAAGATGAGAATGACCACACACAAGAATATGAGTTGGCACGGTAACAGTGAAATCAAAATGATAGGGCTTCGATGTTGTAAATGTGATATTATTAAATAACGCTTAACTGGTAACAGAAAACGACTATTTCTTCATCGTTGGACCTGTGCTAACTTTCTTTTTTGTGAGGTACTACAGACACTCAGTTTGAATTTCAGTTTGTTTTATCTGGAGTTTGACTTTTATATTGCTGTAATGTCTCAGATAGGTCAAATCATCTGTGGTTATTGTGTATAGAATAGTATAGAAGAATAGTAGCAACAACATATTTAGGTATAATATTAAAAATATTCAGTGAGGAATTATTGTTCACTTTTGGCTTTTACTCTGGATTCACTCTGCCACTGCATCCAACAGATCAGTGTGTGGATGCAAAACAACTTTCTCCAGCTAAACTCAAACAAGACTGAAGTCATAGTCTTTGCCCACAGAAACATAGAGAAAGTGTCAGTGTCACCTCCAGTCTCTCTCTTTAAAACCTTCAAATCAGGATAGAAATCTAGGGGAAATAATGGACTCAGACTTGAACTTTAACAGCCACATCAAATCAATAACATCTGCAGCTTTTTACCATCTAAAAACATAGCAAAAAATATAGGTATACTGTCAAAACCAGACTTGGAGAGACTTATACATGCGTTTGTCTCCAGTAGGTTAGACTACTGTAACGGCCTGTTCACTGGCCTCTCCAAACGAGCGTTACGCTACAGTACATCCAGAACACTGCTGCTCAGGTCCTGACTCAAACCAGAAAGTACGAGCACATCCTTCTGTGCTCAGGTCTCTGCACTGGCTTGCTATGGCTCAGAAAATATACTTTAAAGCAGCTCCGCTTGTTACAAGTCTCTCCATGGTCTAGCACCAAAGTACATCTCCGACATGTTAGTGCCATATGAACCATCTCACACTCTGAGGACTTCAGGGGCCGGCCTCCTGCTGGTGCCCAGAGCCAGGACTAAACATGGGGAATTAGTATTTTAGTTGCAGCTAAAACCTGGAACAGTCTTCCTGAAGATGTGAGACAGGTCTCTACTCTGACAATGTTTAAATCCAGGCTCCAAACGGTTCTGTTTAGCTGTGCATATGACTGAAAGGGTTTTATTCTGCACTCCTCTCTTTTAATGTTAATGTTATGCTGATTATTTATGTTTTGATTTGTTGTCTTATGATTTTAATGTCTTTCTTATTCTGTAAAGCACTTTGAATTACTTTGTGTATGAATTGTGCTGTAGAAATAAACTAGTCTCTCCTTGGCCTTTAATTAAGCTCATAGTTAACTGGACTCACACAAACTTGAACTTGTAGCCAAATTTTAGCTTTAGATCAAAATAACGTATCTGTACAATACTTAAGTCAATTTTAAAGTGGATACTTTTTACTATTACTTCACTACATTTGAGAGCAGGTATCTGTACTTTCTACCCCGCTACATTTTTTTAACTGGACTGAAAAGAAAAAGTTTTTTTTTTTATTATTGCTTGAGAGCTACTGAAAAGGCTGAGGGGCAAACTTCATCAGAAATCTGTATCAAAATCACTACATTTGAAGCTTTATTAGATCTCAAAATCTTTGTGAAATACTTTTACTTTTTACTCTTTAAGTACATTTTTAAATGGGCACTTTAATACTTTTACTTAAGTAGATATTTTCATGTGATACTTTTACTTTTACTCTCTCTTATTTTTTTGCCCTAGTATCTGTACATTTACTTAAGTAACTAAATTGAGTACTTCTTCCACCACTGCATTTTGTTACTGTAATAATGTACTTTAGTAATGCATCCACATGGAGGGAAAACTATACACTTGACGTTATATCTGAAAACTCTATACCAAAGCATTATAGTGACTCAGTGGAATCAGTAGATTATCACTATATATGTAATTTTATGCTCAATAGTAGCTGCAGTTAGCCGTTAGCTTGTGCCCCACTCACCCTGGTGGTATAGGCCGCCTCAGGATCGTCCTCTAAGACTCTGGACAGGCCGAAGTCGGACACTTTACACACTAGGTTACTGTTGACCAGGATGTTTCGAGCCGCCAGGTCTCTGTGCACATAGCCCATGTCCGACAGGTACTTCATCCCTGAGGCGATCCCACGGAGCATGCCCACCAGCTGGATCCCTGTGAACTGGGCATCGTGTTTCTGTACAAATAAACAGGAAAGAAAGAGAGCTTTAATTTCATGGTTTAATGCAGAGTATACATTATAGAAGGGTCTGACCTTTCCCTTAATCTGCATACGTGGTGGTTCAATGCATTAGTATGAGCCTTATTTTCATTACCCTTTATGAGGCACCTTTGACATTTCATCTCATTCTTTAACTTTAACTGTGAAATCCCCAGACCCGCAGCATAGATGGCAAATAGAAAGTAAGGAAAGTAGCAATTTTCTACTTAAACGTTTTAGTTGTAAACAATGAGGGAAAGCCTACCTGAACAAAAATGTATGAAATGGAATTTGTCAAATGTTAGCATATTGAAAGCACACCATCACTACCACAAACAAAAACACATTTAAAGGGCCTATACTATTCTGTCTGTGTTATAATGTTGTTTCCTCATCACAAACCGATCCAGACTCACTAGAAGCTTTAGGATGGTTTCAGTCCTGGAATTGCCAGTCTCTTCTGAACTAAAAGTAAAATGTAGCTATTAACATGAAAACTACCACTTCACGACATCACAAGGTGGAACTTAGCATATTTAACTTTGGAGAGACAGACTAATAACAGAGAATTACTCACATATGTGAATGAAACAAAAACAACTGCAGGTATGTTTTTGATGAGGTAACAACACTATAACATGGCTTAAAGCTCACAAGAGTCAATTTTGCCTAATATAGGACCTTTAAAAATGACTCCAGTTGAGCAAAGTGCTTTATAGAAGTGCAATGTATTATCACTGAAATGAATAAATACATACAGATACAAGTATAGACAATGAAACACTAGTAAAGTTATAGCAATTAATAAACACAGTAGGGGGTTAAACAAACAGGTGAAACTACCACGCCAAGTTACATGTTAGTTCTGTGGAGAGGCAATTCTGCTGTAAGAATGTAAGAATAAAAACAGCTTAAATAGACTTTAATACTTAAGAGTAACACTTTGATAAAAGCAAGATGGATACGTTAATGTCATTTTGCGGAACATTCCAGGCAAAACAATACCATGGAGACAAGCAGGTGGCAGACCCTCAAATCCCCATCAGAAAAGTTACAAAGTGCACCTTTAACCAAAATTCTAAATACTATATCTGAAGGCCCATTTTTGTTTTATTTATTATCTTTAAGTAATGTGATTTTTCGGTTTCCAAACCCATCACTGTCTTCTATGTTTGTCCGAGTTTGACAGCCCTTAACCCTTCAGTCCACTCCATATAACACACTTATAAACAACACTGTCCATTCGTCTCCCATTCCCATCCGAGGCATTTCCTCCTTATGGCTGTGCACTGGTCAGAGAGCAGGTCACATGGAGGAAAATGAGGGCTGTGTTTTTGGAGCTCTGAAAACCAACCTGTGTTCCATTTCGTCTGGAGCAATTAGTGGCCGGACCACCTGGCTTCCTCGTTTCAAAGCCTTGTATATACAACGTAGACAAAACCTATACTCTATTTGCATGGGACTGGATGTGTGGGTTCCCTATAAGTGACACACTGCTGTTGTGATAAAGTGCAGAGCTTTTGGGGAGACGTCAAGACAAACTGCTGCCCGTCCCTGATGTGTCTGGATACTTCGCAGACACTGGGAAAAGACCAGAACAGACATTGGTACGCAAGCTCTATGCCAGTGTTGTGGTTTGGCGGTGGAGCTTAGAATAATTTCATGAAGGCACATCCATTTCTCTTCTGGAGTCTGGTGCATGGTAAGAATCAAATATGCAGGAATTAAGGCAGCTTTAGGGAGACAGACATGCTGTAAATCTATCTATGTCATGACCGAAAAAGGCTGCATTGGATATGAAGTTTAAAACTGTATCTTCAAGGTATTTTTACCATTTCATTATAAATCATTGTCAATGAGGGCCCAATGATTACTATTATTAGTGCCCAAACATAGACGCAAAATAAAAAAATAAAAAAAACATGATCACGTAGAGCGGGTTAATAGGAACATTTTAAGACCAGAATGACCAGGCTCACTACAGCAGTTACGAGAGAGGGGTGACAATTTTTCAGTGTAAAGTGAATTGGAGCCAGAGTCGATGGAGCTGGAAGCGCGCCCATGATCACTTTTTATTTGGAACACGGCGGCTAGCAGGTTAGCTATACCCATTTATATATACAGTCTATGGTATCCACCAGAGTCTTGACTAATTCCCATTTCAGCTTCCTCTTTATAGGCTCCACTTTTGCTCATTCAGTAGATTGAATATTTAGTTTTGAATTGTTATATACTATGACAACTTTGCTAATTTTCTTTAGCCTGAAACCCAAAGATATTTTGAGGACTTTTACCATTTCACATATATAATATTTTGTTTTGAATTGTTATTTGCTATATGGTAAAGGTGCTAGATGTTCACCACTCTGTAAACCATGAATATAATGCAACATACACATTCCACGTGTGCTAAAATGCAAAAAATATCTCACTTTACAGTTACAAAGAACTATATGAGGCTAATACGATTTGGAAAACAATGCAATCTGTTTCTATTGCACTTTTTATACCCAATTCTCTAGATCCTCTGTAGTAGCTTTCGTTGTTTTGACTTACTCTCAGGAAGCTGTCGAGGGACCCATTCTCCATGTACTCAGTGACGATCATGACTGGTTTACCTTTAAGAGAGAGAGAGGAGCGAGAATCAGTGACTTCATATCTTTTCTGTTTATGACACATCTTGATATAACTGTGAATAGTGCTGTCTCTAGCCAACCATATCTGCAGCACAGGTCCCATCTTCCCCTGCTATTGCATTCAGATTTATATTGTGATAATGGTACAGTTGTGACAGTGGATCGGCGGGTTGAGGCTTGACTTGAAGCAGACACGTTCGCACACACTCGCACAGTTTTAGGGCCCCGGCGGGTCAGCCTTCAGAACGTGACATCTTTATTTCGATGGAAGGGCTGCTTGTAAATCCACGCTGCCTGCTATCATCTGTGTATGATCAGACCAGGGCCAGTGTGGGGTTTATGACTGCAGAGGGAAAAGGGACGAGAACCTTTAAATCAGAGGCTGTTAAAGGGGCAGTGCCGGTGTCAGGACGTATTTGTGTCCCATATGGCTTTGTACTCCCTGATTCTCACTTCAGCAGTTACTATAGCAGCGTGGTCCTCTGTTTTATTCTGATTAACGCACAGGCACTACTCCTCCTGCTGCCTGATTTTATAGCTGACCAACCTCAATTCTCAAATCATCTTTACTAGTGGTTTTCTGGTGGATCGCTGACATTTTTTCCTCTCAGTAATAATCAAGCTAGTACCATGGCAAAAGTGAGGTCTCAAAATGGCCCTTAAACACACTGAATGTGCTCTAAACATCTGAACCTTGGAAAACTTTTGTCTTTGTAAGTATTTATGCGTTCGCAAGCACTTTGATAGAGGTCACAAATTTTATTTGAACATGTAATGTGAGCTTGTGGTTGTTCCACAGAGCTAACTATTTTATCGTATTTATAAGCTAGCTGCATGCATTTTTTGTGTATGTTTCAGTTATATAATAATATACAAAGTTAATATACAAAGACCTTCCTAAAAGAAACTTGTGTAATTAGTTACGTGCCGTTGAGGACAGCACAGTTGCCCCCATGTATTCATCATCATTAGCCTATAGAAAGTTGTGATGTCATCTGAAACCCACCGATTACTTCCTTGCTGTGATCAAGTCAAGTCAAGTCAAATTTATTTATAAAGCGCATTTAAAAACAACCACAGCTGCCCAAAGTGCTGTACAAAGGCGATATAAAGTGCAATCATATAAAACAAAACATGCAAAAACACGATAAAACAATACAATACAAGTGTCCCGCTGAGCTTGGGCTAAAAGCCAGTGCAAACAAATGAGTTTTCAACAAAGATTTAAAAAATATCATCAACAGATCTTCCAGACTTTATAATAGGCAGTTTGCATACCCCAGATGCCCTTCCAGGTGCAAGCAGTTACCCCCTTGTGACTGGGCTGATCTATCTTAATACCTGTATATTGCACATTGTGATTCCTTCTGCTGAGAACTAATTGCTGAATCCACCTTGCCGCTATCATTAATTCAGATTGCCTGGTTTAATGAGGTGTAAGGCTAAAAAGTAAATAATTTGCTCACTGATTATAAATACCATTTGAATCCGTCTTTGTGCCAATCGCCTGACACAATTTACTATAGCGTTTCTTAGTGAAATAAAACAGCGAGTGACAGTAGCTCAATTGGTAGAGTGTTTGTCCACTGATCTGAAGGTTGACGGTTTGAATCTAGCTCTTGACATAAACATCATTGGTCAAGCAGTCAGATCCACTGAGGTTGGTGGCACTATTCCAGCTCCCCTAGGTAAATAATGTTGTTGTGTCCTTGGGCAAGACACTTAACCCACCTCACCCCCAGTTTCTGCGTACTCTAATGTGTGTGAATGTGTGTGAATGGGTGAGTGGTTCCTTGATGTAAAGTGTTTTGAGAGCCTTGAAGGTGGAGAAGCGCTATATAAAAATGTGACCATTTACCATACATATATATATAAAATTAAAAAAAATAAAATAAAACTTATGCCACTTAAATTATATGCAACACACAGGGGGCTTTGAATCCTATATTATATGTTTTAGATGCTACAAAAGTCTCCATTACAGTAACAGTAACTACAGTAATAATTGATATCAAGTAAATTATAAAATGCACTACTTTTTAACCATATGGACCTGTCAAAAGTTGCCTAGGACTAAAACTGCATTCAAAATCATAATTACACTTGCCTACATGACCTTGACAACAAAATCCAGAAACCAGACAACAACCAGAAACACGATTTATATCTACAATTATTTTTTCATCAAATTCACTGTAACGGCAACTCATAATGATTGATTTTGTTGGTCACCCGCACAGTTTCATCCTCTCTCTCCAGCTGTCCTCCTCTTCCTCACCCTGTTCTGTGTCTCCTCACACTACAGCAGCCACAGAAACGCCCAGAGCCTGTCCATCCAGTGAGCAGAGGAGGGCAGAACACATGCATCTGTATCTGACTGTGTGTAATGTGCAGCACCAGAGGATCAGCCAAAAGTAGCAGCGAGGTAAATGGTCTGTGAAAGTCCCAGTATTATTAAGAATTAACAAGAGCAGCTTAATAAATCACCCTGTAGCCGTGAGAGAGAGGGGGAGAGGGATGGGTATGGAAAGAGAGGGGAGTGGGCTAGAGAGAGAGTGAGAGAGAAAGAGACAGATAGGGGGAGAGGGGGCGAGAGAGAATGAGGGAGAAAAACAGAGGGGCAAGTTGAAAGCACGAGAGAGAAGGGGGGGGGGAGATAAAGAGAGGGAGGGAGAGCTGGTGTTAGAGACAGAGAGAGAGGAGATGGAGGGAGCGAGAGTGAGAGAAAGAGACAGAAAGAGGGCGAGAGAAACTGGGGGAGAAAAAAATAGGGTCAAGGTGAAAGCACGAGAGAGAAAGCGAGAGAGAGGATAAAGGAGAAAGTGATAAAGAGAGGGAGGGAGGTAGAGTAGGCAATAGAGACAGAGAGAGGGGAGAGGGAGGGAGAGAGAGAGAGAAAGAGACAGAGAGAGGACGAGAGAGACTGAGGGAGAAAAATAGAGGGTCAAGGTGAAAGCACGAGAGAGGGAGGGGGGCAGGAGAAAGAGATAAAGAGAGGGAGGGAGGGAGAGTAGGCAATAGAGACAGAGAGAGGAGAGAGGGAGGGAGAGCAAGAGATGGAGAGAGAGAGAGAGTGATAAGTATACAGAAACAGGGTGAGAAATAAAAAGAGGGATAAAGAACCACAGAGGGGAGGGAGAGGAAACAAGAGAAAGAGAGGGATAAAGAAACAAAGAGAGAGGGAGAGAGGGAGAGAGTGTGTGTTTGTGTGAGGGGGAGCGTGTCAAATGGACATCCTGAAACTATGGTCTGCATTTATCAGTCTTTACACAGCCCTGTGTTTGTGCGCTGAGCCCCACTCTGGATGTTTACACAGGCTAAATACTGCTCTATGATATATTACAACAACAAGGGGAATGCCCACTGTACCTGCCAGCTCGTGCAGAGGAAAAGTTCCTGTTGGAGGAAACATGTAACTGTAGACGTTATACAACTTTTCTGTTCTATGCAACAGTGGATGTGGGTCAGTTTCCAGAGAGGCAGAGCGTATGCAGACTGCTATTAAAATGTCTGTGTATACAACCATACATACGTAACAAAAAGTGCAAGTCTTTACATTCAGTGGAGTTGTAACCACTCTTACAACCATAGACTGTATATATAAATGGACGTAGCTAACTCGCTAGCCGCCGCGTTCCAAGTAGGGAGTGATCATGGGTGCGCTCCTGGCTCCATCGACTCTGGCTCCAACTCACTTTACATTAGAAACTGTTGCAACCATAGACTGTATATATAAATGGACGTAGCTAACTCGCTAGCCGCCGCGTTCCAAGTAGGGAGTGATCATGGGTGCGCTCCTGGCTCCATCGACTCTGGCTCCAACTCACTTTACATTAGAAAACTGTTGCCCCTCTCTCTGTAAATGCTGCTGTCAGGCTCGTCATTTTGGTCTTAAAATGTTCGTATTAACCTGCTCTACATGATCTTGGTATGTTTATGTTGCTGTTGTGTCCGTAACTCACGATATGAACATTAATAACAGACAAATCAGCTGCCTTCTTTCCCCGAGGTCGCTCCCACTAGCTTTAGCAACAGGTTTGATTGGCAGCGTTGCTAAGCGCCCGCCCCCTGCCAAACCAGTGGTGCGGGCGGGAAGGGGCGTTGCCTTCAACAGCTTCACTCCAGATTGGCTCTTTGGTTGCTATAATACTCGCAGTCGGAATTCCAAATATGGAAATTCGCCCCTATAACTGCTCTAGCCTTGATGACCTTCATTTGGCTGGAGCCGAACGCTATGGGTGACGTCACACTCACTTAGTCCACTTCTTTATACAGTCTATGCTTACAACAAAATGTAAGAATTTATAGGTAAATACATAAAAAATACACTTGACTGATCACAAAACACCATTTTAAGATCAGGGTTAGCAATAAAAAAAAAAAAAACACTTGTGATTGACTAGATGAAAGATAATAGCAAACTGGGGCAAAACAATAACATCTCCATGGAGACAAGAAGATGGCAGACCCTCCTTTAAAATGGAAATTCTGCCGTTATTTTAAGGCTCTGTATTTGCACACCTTGCCTTATGCAATGCAGATGATGAAAGAACAGCAGAAACTAAAATAAAGGGCAGGATTATTGAAAATTCTGTAGCACCTCAGGTATTGTCTCTGTATTTAAAGTGCTGCGTGTCAGAAGTACCTAACAAGCCCTGAGCCTGAGGATAGAACCGGGCCAGTCCCGTTCTTCTTCCACCAAGTTCACTCTCATTATTTGGCGTTTTCTGCAGTCCTGCGTATTCTGCTGCTCTTGTGTGAGTGCTAATGATCGTATAAAGAGGCCCGGAGGGGAGCGTACTGGTACAGATATGGATTCATGGATTTATGCTGCTTTGGACACAGGCTTTGATCAGAGTGCATTGATCTGCAGATTTACACCGCCAACGCTCGATAGCACTCCTGTTTCTTTCACACCATTTTCTGGTCACTTGTCAAAGACGATTGGAAATGTGAGATTGGTAAAAAAGATGGTCCGAAGATGCTGAATGTACAGATGCTGAATATATGCTAATTAAAATCAGATGCTGTGCTTGCTGCCCTTAATATGGTTCTAGAAAGTCTCTCTCTATCTGTCTATGGAAGGGCATCTGGTGGAATCGAAGTGGCAGATTATTTGCTGTGAAAAGAATAGTGCTGATGTAGACTTTGTTTGTTCCTGTACTAGGTTTAGTCCTAGTTTAGTCCAGCTACTCCACTCTTACGGCTGGTATAACAGATGTTTTATAAATACTAGTGTAAAACCCACATAGCCAGGCATATTACAAAAACCAGATCGTCTTTTAAAGTTACTTCGTTTATGGGTTGCATGTACTTACTGCGGGTGACGACTCCCTCCAGTCTGATGATGTTGGGATGGTCAAACTGTCCCATGATTGACGCCTCAGCCAGGAAGTCCCGCCTCTGCTTGTCTGTGTATCCTCCCTTCAGGGTCTTGATGGCCACACAGATCTCCTTCTTACTGGGAAGCTTCAGACGGCCACTGCACACCTCCCCAAACTCTCCTGCAACACAGATGGGAATATTTAGCATTAGTTAATTTATGTAATGTATGTTTCAGTTTTCAAAATCATGTGTTTGGTAAATACATGTATTTCTACCAACTTTTCATTAGAACTTTAGAGAAAACTTGACCCACAGAATGCCAAGACTGTCCAATCAGGCTTTTATCAAATTTGTACTATAGCCAACCTAGACAGTCATTCATGCCCTAGTACTCAGCTGTTTGGATTACTGTAACGCCCTTGCAGGTTTGAGCCAGAAATCCATCGCCCGTCTCCAGCTGGTGCAAAACTCTGCTGCATGACTCCTAACCAGTACCAAAAAGCATCAGCACATAACTCCGATCCTCGCTGCATTGCACTGGCTCCCAATAAATCTTAGAATTGCCTTTAAAATACTGCTGATTACTTTTAAAGTCATCCGCGGCCTTGCTCCTGCCTACATTTGTGAGCTATTGTCACTACATGTCCCTAGCCGCTCTCTGCACACTCCTCACTGTCCCTCCCCCCTGA
>JACM01036010.1:0-17576 GCA_000787095.1 Periophthalmodon schlosseri | reverse complement strand
CACGAAGGACCGCGGCGCGGCCCCACTAGGGGGCTTCGCCCCGAGCGCACGATGCGCCCCCTCGATGCCGAGCGCGGCGGGAGAGGGCAGACCCAGGCCATTTGCAAGCAAAGTCCCAACAAAGGTGACCACAGATGATGCCCCGTCCTCGGCTCCCCCAATCACCCCGCACACTCCGACACTCTCGCGCCCCGAACGCCCCTCCAGGTCCAGCAGTCCAGCCTCAACCCGAGCCCGGAGTTTTGCTAACTCAAATAGCATCTCCTCCGCGCACTGGATGCCCCTCTCCGCAGCCACCACTCGCTCCTCCGCCTCATCCATCCTCTTACCGATATCTATCATGTCCTCTCTCATTGCGTCTAGTTGCTCCTTATTTTCCTTTCTAAAATCACGAAGCTCTTTCAGGATGCTACTAGCATGAGATAATACTTCTTCCTCTTCTTCGTCTCGTTCCATTATTTGCGAGGTAGACTTCTTACCTTTTTTGGGCATTTTGTCATATTTATATTACCCAACGTCTTTTAATCAAAAATCTTTACAATTTCGAGTTAGTCTTTGGGTATATTGGTGAATTTGTAGTCGGGAGCTATCTTACTACGCTGCCATCGCTTCGCCCGTCAGACCGGAAGTCCCGCAAGTTTCTGATTTTTACGTTGATTTTTGTTTGGGTCGGGCTCCCAAATCAAAGTTTGAGGTCGCACTACCGAGTCATCTTGCATTATTTTTTCTTGGGGTCTTCAATCACAATTAGAGCTCATCGAGTTCAAATTTTTGATACCGGTCATGTTGGGTCGTATTTACCACTTGATTTTTGCCATTTTCCAGGCTCCGGACGCAGTTTTAATTAGTCCCTCACCGGGACGTTGTCCCAGGCTCAGGCCTATTTAAAGCCACACGTGGCAATGAAGGCCCTCGACACTCCTTGCGACCGCGGGGTACATGCCACCGCGAAGATCTTGCCTTTCGTTCCGACATACATTGCCCCTCCCATCTTAAAAGACAGAACCCTAATGTGCATATCATTATGTCCAGCTCAGAAATGTGCACGCACGCTTCATTGGGTCCATTCAAATCCGACAATGTTTGTGAAAGATAGAATTTTTTAATTTTTTCCAAAAATTGACATTTTTTTGAAAAATCACCATGACCCTGCTCAACATTTTATTTCAAAGGAAATTAATATCCTTTTATTGCACAAGGGTTTTGTGTCTTGTGAGTGATGAGTGATTTTGTCAATCCCGGGTTTGACCCAATATGAGGCCAACTTCCTGTAGGGTTCAGGGGCCATAATATCATTTTTTACATGTCCTGACGTGACCTATTTTGGATGCTATGTTTCATTTGTTCATTTATGATGACATTTTTCTGGGCCGGGCTCCCATTGGTGCAATCTAAATCTCGATTTTTGAGGTGGCGCTACTGAGCTGTCTTTCAATATTTTTTCTCAGGGTCTTCACTCAAAATTCGAGCTCACTGAACTGTAATTTTCAATGCCACTTACTTGTCTATACATTATTGTTTATTGCTTGATTTTTGCCATTTTCCTCAAAATTGTCCAATTACAATAGGGCTCTTACACTAGACTTGCTGACTCGCACATTCTTGCTCTGGCCCTAATTAAATAAAGTAAGTGATTATTATTTGTCAAATCATAGCTATTGTCTAAATTAGACAAGCTCTGGCCAATAATTAACAACATTGACAAAGTGTATTAAGTGGCCAGAAACTGAGGGTTGTTGATTTAAATCTCACATGAGTGTGTCTGAACATTTTATGTTACATAGCTTCATTAATTTAAAATGTATGGTTGTTTGAATCAGGATAGGGCATCTGGTGTGAAAAATGCTGTTACTGTTTTTCATTTTCACATAAAAACATGAGCAAGCCAAAAGGAGAAAAATGTCCAACATGTATTGTGGATTATAATCTGCAGGTTTAGTGATCTTCTTGTGTAATCTGTTTTTTGTAAACATGGCTAATCATTTCAATAGCTTTTATACATCAGAATATATTTTGACGTTTTTAATCCGTAGTCCAGGAACATATTCAGATACTTCCTGCCATGCGTTCTAATCCTTATGAGAACTGGTAGCCAAGCAGAACAAATAGATTAAGTGTGAGTAATATTAAAAATCCACGACACAGAGAAACAAGATAAAACAGGGTCAAAATTGTCCATGCACAGTAACTGAAGATGTTATGTGGAAAATGTCTATATGCAAACTATCATAATCATTATATAACATAGAACATTTGAATATTGAATGGTTTGACAGGGACGTACAGAAAGTCATTGAATGTGTCAAGCTTTCTACAGCTCAAACCAGGTCAGGACTGTCTGTGAACCACCAAAAATAGCAAAAAACAAAAAACGCATTTCTTAATTGCATAATAGCAATAAAATAAGCTACTGTTAGTTCAAGATAGTATTTGAAAGTACCGATATAAACTATAAAGACAATGACCTAGTCAGGGATTAGGATAGGATTATATGAATTGCTTTGTTTCTGAACTGGGGAGATAAAAATCTAAAATAAATAAACATAAAACACAAAATTAAAATGAATATATGATATTCAGCCAATAAATGGATTACCTGGCCAGCCAGTACCACATGCTTTGGATCGTCCCAAGTTAGGACAGAGGATTTTCACCCTCACCTTTCTGGAATGTAAAAGGGACTGGCTGGTGAGGCAAGTAAATGGATGGATTGCCCAAATATAATCTGAATCTGAATAATCATCATGAGGATAAAAAACAAATCATGACCACAAATCATATACTAATTTATGTCAATATCATCACCCTAATCTAATAATTCTTTCTAATAATTCTAATATATTTCCTTACCTATATTAGGTTACAAGCTCTTCTTTATAACATGTATGTCTGATTCTCAACATAAAAGCTTAACTGTTTGAGTTCTGATCCTCCATGTACTACAGCATAGCAGTCATATGTTCTCATCTGTCATACAAACCCATGCATTCAGTCTGCAGAGGAGGAGGGCTGTTTCTGAGGACTGTATAGAGCTAAACAATAGGAGCCATCTCGCCCTGTCACTGAGAGAGGCCTATTGTTTTGAATGGGAGTTCGACTGATACAGAGCCCACATGTACCAATGCTGTCATACCACCACACCACTGTTACTCATGCTGAACATTCTCATTGATCATGTCATCTTGTTTACTGCTAATTTCAAACTGCATTCTTTGAAATATGCCTACAACTATTTTTAAACATTGTCAGGCTTTGAAAATGAGGACAGTTAGAGAACTTGCACACACACAGGAGATATTAAAAATGAATATCCTATATAATATCGATAGCCAGATAATGTCAATCCCACAGAAATGTGCTAAAACATGTCCTGAAATGTATTTTTTGAAGTTTAAAGCCATTGTACCTGATTTTTACTGTCTTCAAAATGTGAAAAACAGAACTAGTTTATTTTAAACAGTTTGCAGTAGGCCTGTCACAATAATAACTATATGAATTTATTGTTCAATATATGAAAGCTGGAATAAGGTATGTAATAAGGTATGATTTGAGCTGTAGAGAGTAGAATAAATATCTTCTTCGGCTAATTATTATCAGTTCATTCTGCTATTTATTTGTTGCAGCTCATGCTTTTTTAAGGATACTGTCTATTTTAAAAATGGTTTAGTGGGATTATCCTGTTTTTTGTCAGTGGCATAAAGTGTTTTCAATATTATCATTTATCGCAATATTTCTCTGCAACAATATATCATGCTTCAAAATTTGCTATTGTGACAGGTATAGTTTGCCGTGGTCCAAAGTGATAAGTGATTATAAAAGGTTTTCACAACTTTCAGAGACTAACAGCAACTAGCGTGCGCTTCCCGATTCTCAGACAACAAGTTTTATAAGATGTAGGCAATATGCCTTTGTTTGGAACATAAGTACAACATAAGTTTTTTTTTCCTTTTTTTATTTTTAATCATCCGTTCGTAGCATTTTAATTATAAATGATGAACAAAATTTTACATGATGTATCCTCATAACAGCTTTCACAATACTATTGATATTTTGATTATCTGACCACCTACAGATCAAAACTGGAACTAAATTGAGACTAAACCACAGCTAGAACAGGACTAAACTGTGCTTGAACCAGGATCAAACTAACTCAAGTGTGAACGCATGTCAAGACTCAAGATAAGTCTAAACCAGGACAAATTATGGATTAAACAAATGATTACAGGCAGCCAGACCACCCCAGAACAACAAGGCTATAATAATTCAACTTGTATAGTTTTACTGGGATTCATGTTGTTGGTCATAGTTAAGTTACCTTTCAATGTACTAGATGTCTTGAAGTAGTAAAGAAAAAATGTAGTCTTCAAAAATTGACAACCAAATTGCATTGGGCTGGCTAATGTGAAACAAAGCCCTGCTCTTGAGTAGAGAAAATCAAAAGTTTTTAATCTGAGAATAATATGAAAACCAGGAAATCTGTGAGAATCTTTCCTGATTTACTCATTAATCCTGAGAAAAAGCAGCCACACAGAACATAGTATAAAAGTGGGTAATACCGCATACCAGTGACACAGAGACAAGATGAAAAAACAGGTTTAAACTGGCCATGCATGATAACTGAAAATGTTATCTGGGAAATATCTGTATGCAAAGTATCAAATATTATCTGACATGCAACATTTGAATTTTGAAAAGTATGGAAGGGACATATAGAAATAAATTGTGTGAATTTTATCTTTTTTTTCAAAATCAGAGTCAGTGATTTAAAGGGTTATTGGAGTATTAAAGGATCTCACTTTTACTGGTTAGCAAGTACTAGTTTACTAGTTTAGCACATAATAAAAATATAACACATATACTTGCTTTTGCTAATGTTCTACACAGAATCTTTGTGAATGCTAAATAATGCTAGGCTATATATTGTAGGAAACAACTGCTAGAGATAAGCAATTTTATCCAATCAGAGCCTGAACAATGTGGAAACAAGAGAAGGATGTTTGATACATTTCAATAGTTTCTTTTTCTTGTTTAAAAAAAACAAAAAACATTGTGAAAATTATATTATAGAAAACACTCATGACCTTCAGATCCTCACCACTGTAAGGAATATTAATCAAATCCTAATCTAATAATGGCCCAATCTGAGATCAGGCGAATTAGCCCTAAACAATACTCTGCTTTGTCTGTGATAGAGCAATGAAAATCCACAAGGAGCAAAGATTTACTAAATAAATCAGATACCAAAAACTGTATATGTTTGAATGCATTTTACTTTCACTGACACATAATTGGGAGAATTAAAGGTACAATATGTAACTTTCTGGATGTGTCACGTCATATGTATGACTCTATGGAAATAGAAAGTTAACTATACTGTGAAACATTCTCCACTGAGATACATGTTTTATGCCATACTGTAGAAGATTATAGCCAAAAGAACATCTCCATGGAGACAAGCAGCAGGAGGCCCTCCTCCAGGCCTAATAAGAGTTAGGTTTGTGGAGCCTGACTCCCTTGCTCCCAGTAAGGATGCATGTTTTTTAGTGTAATAAAAAAAAAAAAAATTTTTTTTTTTTTTTTTTTGTACAAAAAAGTTACATAATGATAATTCTCTAAAAGTTCTGGATGGCAGGTGGCAGCTGGATGGCAGGTGGCAGCACCAGGCCAAATTACAAGTCAAATCTGCGGAGAGGAGACCCCAATCACAGTAAGAATGCATGTTTTTATGCAATAAAAAAACCAACAACAATGTAATTAAATATGCAAAATAGATCAGTTTACTGCCATACAGTGGAACATTCCAAGCACAGCAGTAACATCTTCATGGAAACAAGGAGATAGTAGACCCTCTGCCAGAAAAGTTGCAGCTTTAATTATAGATTTTGAGACCTGTTTGACTTTCCCAGTTGAGATGTAAGAGGCATATTATAAAGTCATGACATTTGTAGTTTTTTCTCAGAATTTAAGCTAACTCTTTGCATATTTAACAAGCTTATGTCAAAGTAAAATATGGATGGTAGTTTAATGTTAGGACAGTCAAACTAATCAACTAAACCTGCTCAGAGTTAGGGCTATAGGGGGTCATACGTGATGGATTAGACATTAAAAACCTGTCTGAGCCAAGACAAAGTTGAAACATGAGACATTTCCCATAATGGCCATCATATATCAACAACTGCTCAGAGGGACCAGAGACTCTTTGAATGTTTTAGATTTGACCTTTTGGCAGAGGCGAGTTTGAGACAGAGCAAAAATGTGAGAAAGAAAAGTAAACCATGCATGCATTTAACTTATATATTTGGGGTGTGACAATATATTGATATTACAGTACATCATGATGTTGCAGTACATTGTGATACTTCAGAGGTGCAACACGTAACTCTTCTTGTTTCCATGGTTATTGCTTTGCCTGGAATGTTCCACAGTTTGGTATTAAACTTGTCTATTCACAAGAAAAAGACGTAGCATCACAAGGCCAAGGAAGAAGGATACAAAAAATGTGAACCATTTTATAAATAGGTTTTATTATAGACTATGTACTTGATATTCAAATTTTAATTTTATCCCAAAAGAACAGTTCTGATATCATCAATTTTTTCAATATATCTCCCAAGCCACTAGTCATGTGCTGTGTCATATATTCCTTTCACTTATAAATCTGATATTGGGAGCTTTATTAGAGTGTACCAGTGCATGTAGTGGGAGTGTGGTCATATGAAAGGTTGGGGTCTGAAATAGCCCTCTCCTCCTTCTTCTATGTTAGCATGTGATAAACAACTCAGGGAGACACCTAATACCAGGCTATAGTTCTATAACAGAGGTCAGGAGGTCAGGGCACAAACAGGTAGCGATAGGGCGATAGGTACTATTTTGTATTCAAACAGAACTACATGATTTTTCTACGGCGGCTCTGGCCGGCATAGCACCTTAATCTGTCATCAAAAAATATAAACAAAATACTGACAGTTAGCTTCTTATGAACAGCTGATATGTGACATGTCACTACCAAGGTGACACTTCTGAAGATGTCTCGCAACTAGCAGCCAAAACATGTCAAGGTAAATACAGTTGAAACCAAAAGTTTACATACACTATATAAATAGACACATACGCTTTTTTTCTCACTGTCTGACATGAACTCAGACTAAACTTTTCCTGTTTAAGGTCAGTTAGGATTACCAAAATTATTTCTATTTGCTACATGCCAGAATAATGAGAGATGGATTTTTTTTAGACATTTTTTCATTACTTTATTCAAAGTCAGAAGTTTACATACAGTAAGATTACTATGCCTTTAAACAACTTGGGAAAACTCAGATGATGATATCATGTCTTTGAAAGCTCCTGATTTACTGTTTATTGACAACATCTGAGTTAATTAGAGACACACCAGTAGATGTACTTGAAGCCACACCTGAAACACACTGGTTCTTTGTGTAACATTATGGGAAAGTCAAAGAAATTAGCCAAAATATCAGAAGAGATTTGTTCACTTGCACGAGTCTGGTTCATCCTTGGGTACAATTTCCAAATGCCTGAAGGTGTCCCGTTCATCTGTTCAAACTATTATAGACAAGTATAAACACCATGGGAATGTCCAGCCATCATACTGCTCAGGAAGGAGACGGTTCTGTATCCCAGAGATGAACGTCTTTGGTCCAGAGACGGTTCTGTATCCCAGAGATGAACGTGCTTTGGTCCAAAACGTGCATATCAACCCAAGAACAAAAGCAAAAGACCTTGTGAAGATGTAAGAGTGTGTCATTATCCATAGTGAAACGAGTACTGTACCGACATGGGTTGCAAGGAAGAAGCCATTACTCCAAAAGAAACATAAAAAAAGCCACATTGCAGTTTGCAAATGCACACAGGGACAAAGACTTTAATTTTTGGAGACATGTCCTGTGGTCTGACAAAACTAAAATTGAACTGTTTGGCCATAATGAGCACTGTTGCGTTTGGAGGACAAAGAGGGAAGCTTGCAAGCCTGAGAGCACCATGCTGTGGGGTTTTTGCTACAGGAGGGACTGGTGCACTTCACAAAATAGATGGCATCATGTGGAAAGAACATTATGTGGAAATACTGAAGCAATATCTCAAGACATCAGTCAGAAAGTTAAAGCTTGGGCACAAATGGGTTTTCCAAATGGACAATGACCCGAAGTATACTGCCAAACTGGTTACAAAGTGGCTTAAGGATAACAAAATCAATGTTTTAGAGTGACCATTATAAATCTCTGATCTCAATCCTATTGAAAATGTATGGGCAGACCTGAAAAGGCATGTGGGAGCAAGGTAACTGAGCCAAAACTTGGCTCAGTAACACCAGTTCTGTCAGGAGGAATGGGCTAAAATTCTTGCCACTATTGTGAGAAGCTTGTGGAAGGATATCCAAAACATTTGACCCAAGTCAAGTTTAAAGGCAATGGTTCCAAATACTAATGAAATGTATGTAAACTTCTGACTTTGAAGAAAGTAATGAAAAATTGTCTAAAAAAACATTCTCTCTATATTCTGGCATTTAGCAAATAGAAATAATTTTGGTAATCCTAATTGACCTAAAACAGGAAAAGTTTAGTCTGATTTCATATCAGACAGTGAGAAAAAAAGTATTTTTATATAGAGTATATAAACTTCTGGTTTCAACTATATGTTTTTTTGAGGAGTATAACATGGCAAAAAGCTCACAAAATCAGTTTTGTGTAATATAGGACCTTTAAGTTTATTGGAGCCAGATCACTTTACGAGTTTATCATGATTCATGCAGTAAAAAGGAGAGAAAAACACTGAATCAAAATATGACAACACCAACAAAAACATAGCTATATCACTAAATCACCCAGCCCTTTTTTGCTCTTATAAAGCCCAACCTTGTCACCACATAAAAGTAAAATATTACTACTAATCATGATCTAAGATGCAATTAATATTCACTTTAATCAGCAGCCATTTTTTTACATCAGTGTTCTGCAGTTGAGTGCGTGATACAACTGCTTAGTATAATACAACATATGAAAGCACTTGTATTTAAGATGAAGAAGACATTTCCCAATAGCCATAAATAACTTCTCTATGGAGAACATTCTTTTATTTTATCTATTTTTGGCAAAAAAGTTACACATTGGCACTTTAATTTTAGAATACAGAAATACTGGCTTCAGCTCCGCATCAGAGAGAGACATAACCAACCACACCAATTTAAAAATAACCACGTTTTAGGTCCTCTGTTATATCATAAATCTTGCCTTGTATGTATCCAATACTAAGATAACAGACTAATAATAAGATCATTCACTGCACAGAGAGCCACACATGTTATGGTTTGGACAGTGCAGGTTTATGGACCACATGTGCTCTGTAATGTGCTCGGATTGTGTGGTGGTCTCCCTGGCTCCCACCGAGGACTTGACACCACCTAAGGGTCTTATGTGGAGAGCTAAAAAAGGTCTTGACCAGTTTAAAGACAGAGAGGCAGCAGGAGGGAGGAGAGAAAGGGGCAGAAGAGAGAGAGAGAGAGAAAGGTTAGAGATAGAGAGAGTGGGGCAGAGGAGAGAGAAGAGGGAGAGAGAGGAGGGAGAAGAGAGAGAGAGAGGGAGGAGAGAGAGGAAGAAGAAAGCAAGGGGAGAGGGAGAGGAGGGAAAGAAAGGAGAGAAAGGAAAGAGGGGAGATAGCAAGAAAGAGGGCAGAGGGGAGAGAAGGGAGAGACAGCGAGAGAGAAGAAAGAGAGAGAGGATAGAGAGGGACAGAGTGCGTCCCAGTTAAAACCATTACATAATCGGAAAAGGAAGATCCCTTTTCACTCCATTAAATCTGCCCTGCACAGTAAATGCCTCCACTTCTCCTGTTTCAGTTCAGAGCATCAGCATCCCATGGTCTAAACATCACTGCAAACACTTAGACACAACTTAGAGTGTCATATTCATACAATATAACGCAGTGTAGTTATCAAATTGCAAAGGCAATTATTTAGACAGAATGTCCTCTGCAATGAACAAAAAATTTTGTTGTAGCTGTAGTTTAGGCCTCTGCAAACATGTTCTGAAATTCATCAGTTAAAATTTCAGTCTTGCACTATAAAAAGGATTATCTAATAGAAAGCTACACATTTTTTCTCAATCAAACTGCATTTGAATGGCCGCTATTACCAAGTAGCAAAGAGTGCAGTTATTTTACATGATATTTTAAAAATATCTCATATTGGCTAGAGCGTCACAATTTATCTCTGTTGAATCAAAATTGCAATTTGAAATGTTGTAATTATAAAATTGATTGCAATTATTTAAGTAACATTTATGTCATTTTATCATGGAAAAAATGCTTACCCTGTAGTTTAGACCTCTACAAACATGTGCTGAAATGTATGGGTGGGTATTAATTTAGTAGTTAAAATTTGTACTGTGAACAGGATCTTGTTTTGAAATATCAAATTGCATATCTAATCAAAATCATATAGATAGGCTATAGAGGCTTTAACTAGACGTCTGTTTTGACTTGATTCTATGCTTTTTCCTTTACATTGGACAGATCAGACCAACAGGAAATTTGAGGAGACAGGAAAGGGGTGTGACCAGAGGGGCCCCTCACTCAAAACAAAACTCATTTAATGCTATGTGCACCATATAGCTTTAAGTGGACAGGCCTATTTCACACAGGCAGCTGCTGATTAGCACATCTCACTTACAAAGGCTATGAGCTATTAAAACCACTCAGGGTAAAAGCAGGTAACACAAAATACATTATACACAAGTGGGCGCTGGTTCATGGGACCACACATAACAGGAATACTTGATAAGAGAAAAAAAAAGTATGCTGAATAATACAACAATGAGTAACTTTCCACGCCATCTTAGGTCTACATTGACAAACTAGGACTGAAGACTAGGGCTGAAGACCAAACATGGACTAAATGGAACTGTAACAGATCTTGTTGAACCACAGTTTGAGAACCAATACTTCTGGAATGTAGTTGGCTCAATTGAATGAGTTAAAGGCAAATACAGTCCCAAAAAATGTAAACCTTTGCCAGATGGAGAGGCATCATAGTGCCTTTTGTGAGATGAATATTCCTTTCATTTATTTCTACCCAAGTATATTACACTTATTACATTACACTATTTCAAAGGTATGTGTATTTTTTGTGGTCATTATAAAACCTGAACTATGTTCAATCACCTTTCAGGTTTTCTTTTTGTTCAGTTGTATCCGCATGAATTTACATGTTTTTAAACTTTAAAAGGTGCACTGCGTAACTTTTCTGCCACCTGCTTCTTTCTATTTCCAGATTATTGCTTTGCTTATTTTTTTTATGTATTGCCTCTCCACAGATCTGACATGTAACCTAGCCTGGTGGTCCCACCTACTTGTCTTGATGGAGATGGATGAATTTAATGCTATAATGTAGAACATTATGTGGTGAACCCTAACACCAGAAAGGTTAGACAATGCACTCTTAGAAAATTCCCAATATATCCCTATGTATAATATAAGTCTGTAATACAATGTGCAGCCTTTATCTTGCATACAATGGCACTTTTTGTTTCAAATATTTGACTGTGATCTCTACTAAGCACTTTAAACATTAACCTGGGTCACACCAGATTGATATATGTAACACTCTGAATTGAGTTCTGCACATTCATCAAATTGGAACATCTCTCGCTGAAAGCAATCGGGAAAACGTGGAAAGTAATGACTAATATCTGAATCTGATTGGTCAAAGCGTCAAAACAATGGAACAAGCCGAAAAATCAAACTTGAGTTGAGAGCAAAGCACAGATGTCTTACCCCTCCGCAAATGCACAAAGCACTTCTCTCTGCATGTTTTTCACCAAAAAAATAGTCCAAACTTTCCCAAAAATGGCTGAAGTACGTCTGTCAGTGATGCCATGTTTGTTTGGGTTTACTTGGGTGCTTCGCCTTTGACTTCCGCACAAACCTCCATGCTGCTCTGTGATTGGTTCACCCACCCAATTAACCTTACAGCGTGAGTCTCTGAAGATGTTTGTAAACTCACAAATATAAATCCAGAATCCACTTTGCTGTGCAAGGTTGCTTAAACATATTAACAAGCAAAAAGTCTTTTAAGAAATATACACACACACTAACCCAAAACCTCTCTTTATACAAAGTAACCACAGGTCTATAATTATGTGCATTTAACAAACACAGCTCTCCACAATCCCCCTGTACGCTATAAACACCAAAAGTGGATTACTCAGTGGCTACAGAACAGAAGCCAAACGTGCAACGAATTTTTCATTCACATTTTTCTGTCTCTCTCATGGCCTTTTTTCTTAGTGGGTGGTTAGATGTTAACTGAGACAAACAGAGGGCTGGATTTTAGGTTCTGACATAGAAACTTGAGAAGTTGTAGCGATAGTGAGCAGTGATACAGTCATGCTTTGGTTTAGCAGCTCAAACATAGAGCCATAAACAGACACTGGCCACGATCCAAGCACTGATCTGTGTGTGCGGATGAGGGCTTGTTACATGCAGGTTTTGTGGTTAATTTGTTCCAGATGAAGCTCTATTACTGCTTAGAAAGACGTGCTTTGCTACAACAAGACATTAGTCCAGTTTCACCACACAGTTTTGTTTTATTCATCCATAGACATCTGCAGGAAAATACTGTTTTCAGCAGTAGGTGACAACAAGACACATTTCTGATAGGTAGTTTAATTATTGTTTGGTAAGTTACTTTTAATTTACATAAAAAATACAATCAGTACAGATGAAATTTCAACTACTTATTATTTTAACAATTATTTAAAGGTGCTCTACGTAACATTTCTGATTGAGTGTAGGCCACCTGTTTGTGTCCATGGAGATGTTATTGCTTTGTCTGGAATGTTCCACAGTATGGTATTAAAATTTTCTATCTCCATGGACACAAGAAGGTGATCCCACCAGGCCAAGTAACAGGTCAGAGCTGTGGAGAGGCTACCTTGCTCAAAGACGGTATATTAGCAATAAAAACACCTGAATGTAACTGAATAAAGGCTAGAATTATATGTTTAATGCCATACTGTGGAATGTTTCAAACAGTAGTCAAATTTTCAAATTTTCATGGATACAAACATGTGGTGGACCCTCAACCAGAAAAGTTACATAAAGCGCTTTTAAAGAAAAAAAACAAAACAAAACAAAACATTTAAATACTTAATCTGAAAACCACTTGGCCTCTCACAATAATTATTTCAATTCATCACTTCTGAAAAAATATATCGCTTTTTTTTTTTTTTTATCATGACAGGCCTGTCACCCACTGTTTATGACAGGCTGCCACAGTGATAATGAAGGATGGGTCAAATATGCAAGGTTTTGGCCATTTGAATATAACTATACATGTATATGCTTGCTAAACCAAGTAAGAGTAGAGCAGTCATTGAAACTAAAAATATGGGAGAATAATAACAAAGGGCATGTATGTAAGAATAGAGGAAGGGGAAGTTGCTACATAATCCTCCATGTAGCTTCCTGAATAACCCACAATACAACATACACTATAGCCGTGTCCCAATGCAATGGCTGCAGCCTTCGAAGGACCCTTCGAAGGACCCTGCTCCTCCGTGTAGCCTCCGTGGGCCACAAAGGCCGTGTCGAAATGGGACAGGTCTAGCCCACGGAGCTGCTCCCATCACCCAGCAACCGAGACACACTACTAACGCTAATGCTAACCACACGCATCACATTAATAGAGAGGATAGATACGGTAGAGCAGAGCGTTTCGGACTTGGAGGATGCCGCGGTCACAAGCAAGCCTCGTATTAGTGCTTCGGAGGCCCAGTTTCAGAGAGCTCTGGAGAGGCTGGAAAGTTTTGAGAACCAGAGCCAAAGGCAGAACGTAAGAATCGTGGGATTGCAAGAGGGTGCGACAGTGGATTTTTTTCAAAAGTGGATACCGGAGGTCCTGGGCTTGCAGCGGGATATGGTGATCGATAAAGCGCACCGCAGTGGCCCACAATTGAGACGTGTGGGTGAGGCGGGACCACGCACAGTCTTGGTTCGGCTGCGTTATTATACCGATGCGCAGAGGATTCTCTGTGCTGCGAGGGCGAAAGGTACGGTGTCCTTCTACCAGGATTTTTCAGCGGCCGTGGCGAGGAAGAGACAGGAGTCAGCTGATGCACATAGAGACGCGGGGATCAGATATTCCTTTTTGTATCCAGCGACCGTCAAGATACTTAACTCCAATGGCTCCAGTTTCTCTCTTAAGACCCCAAAGGAGGTGAAGGACTACATGATGAAGCTGCCGGGAGCCAAATAAACTGAGGTGCAACGACTTGTAATGCAGGCTGATTTCTTGAGGCTTATTAAGGTAGCATCAGTTGATTATTAGCGAGCCATTGTGTGTATGTTTGATTTTATCTGGTGCGGGGGTGTTTTAGAATTCCCCTTATAGTTGTACTTTGTTGTAGGGTACACCTAGATCATTGCTTTTGTTTTTTGTTTTATTCGTATTTGTATTTTTTGTCTCATCTGTTATGAGAGGTTTGTTTGGTCCAGACATTTTTGCCTGGAACTAGTTTGTTGGAGTTTGTTTGAGGTTACAGACTGGTCTATTGTATATTTGGCTAGTAAAAAAAAAACAAAAAAAACATATACATAAGATATATTTAATATGTCATTAATGATAAGCACTTGGATTGTAAAAAGGTCCAATAATGTAGTTAAGAAAAAGTCCATTCTGAATTCCTTGAAAAAAAAGATTCAGTCCAAATTGCTTTCCTGCAAGAAACTCATCTTACTGATGATAAGCATATGAAATACTGCCGAGAATGGGTGGGTCAAGTTTTCTGTTCGTCTTACTCTACGAATAAAAAGGAGTTATAGCTCTAAAACATAAAAATCTCCCTTTTACTGCTATAGCCACCCATAAGGACAAAGAAGGAAGGTATATTTTTGTCAAATGTGTGTTACATGAAGAAAATGTTCTTCTTGGTAATGCTTATGCCCCAAACGTACAGGATGAGGAGTTTTATACAGTGTTACTTGGTCAATTAGTGGACATGGAGTGTGATAATGTAATATTAGCAGGTAACTAACTGTGTTATGTCAGGAGTTGGACAGGCTTCCTCCACAATCTACTCTAACTAGGAATTCTAAAGCGCTTTCGCAAATTCTTGGTGAGCTAGATCTTGATATTGTTGATATTTGGCGACATCATAATCCACTCTTGAAACATTTTACTTTCCACTCATATCCTCATCTGTCGGCATCTCGTATAGACTATATATTTTTTTTATCAAAACGTATCTGCCAACTTGCCGAACATGTGACTATAGGTCCTATAGGTCTCTCTGATCATGCTACCGTATTTCTTAGTATGCAGCCCCTGTGGGCTATTGAGCAATCTGTGTCTTGGAGAATGAGTACACTGCTTTTTTTAGATAATAAATTTGTGAAATTTCTAACAGAGCAAACAACACTGTTTTTAGAGTAACAATATTGAAGGGATTGACCCAAAGAACCTAGTGGGATTGCTGTAAGGCTTATATGAGAGGTATGATTCTCTCAGCTAATAAGAAAAAAGAAAGATTAGCAAGACAATTAGAGTTAGAAAACGACCTAAAAAACTAGAGAAACAGTATTATGAAACACAGTCATCTGAAACACTGACAGAGCTCAAGCTGACTAGAACAGCCTTGAATAACTTAGTAACACGTAAAGCTGAAAAAGATATTCAGTTCACAAAGGTTTTTTGAATCAGCTAATAAACCCAACCGTTTTCAAGCTCGTATTGCAAGAAATGATCCTTCAAATACTTTTATAATTATTACAATTATGGACTCTAATAATGTGAGGTGAGTAGGAAACAGAGAAATTAACACATGTTTAAGCGATTTCTACACAAAATTGTACAGTTCTGAGATTGACCCTTTAAGGCTTAACTCAGGTTTTTTTCTGGATAATCTGGAATTTCCCAAGCTATCTGATAGTCAAGTTAACTTGTTGGAGTCGCCCATAACTCAGCCTGAGGTGAACAAAGCAATATCTACACTTCAGTCTGAAAAATGTCCTGGGCCTGACGGCTTTCCAGTAGAGTTTTTTAAGACTATGAAGGGGAAAATAAGCAGCTTATTACTTAGAGTTTATAAAAGATCTTTTGAAGAAGCCAGGCTCTCTATGTATGTATTAGGCTAAAATTACACTTATAGCTAAAAAAAAGTAAAAATGTAGAATTATGTTCATCATACAGACCTATCAGCCTTCTTGGTGTTGATAATAAAATACTTTCAAAAATACTTGCTCTCAGGTTGGAGAAAGTGATGTGCTCAAAAGTGGAAGCAGACCAAACAGGTTTCATTAAGGCCCTGAATTCTTATTATAATACCAGGCACCTGTTCAATATTATTTATTTTCTCAATTCTAATAAAATGCCGGGAGTGGTAGTGTCTATGGGTGCCGAAAAGGCGTTTGATAGAATTGAATGGGAGTATATCTTTGAAATAATGGGAAGATTTGGCTTTGGACCAAATTTTGTGAGGTGGATCAAATTACTATACAAAGCACTAATGGCTTCTCTCTTAACCAATGGTCTGCTGTCTCCTCCATTTGAACTGGGCAGAGGTACAGCTCAGGGCAGCCCCTTGTCGCCATTATTGTTCGCTTTGGCCATTGAACCCCTGGCTATGGCCATTAGGCAAAATCCAAATGTTCATGGGGTCACAATAGGGGATAAAGAATATAAGATACTGCTGTATGCAGATGACATCCTTCTGACACTGACTGATCCTTCTAATTCTCTACCAATACTGATTAGATGTATTGGATCCGGATATAAAGTGAACTTTGACAAATGTGTTATTATGACGTTGGCTGATTCAGGAAATGTTGAGCCTCTATGTTAAGCCCTTTCGCTGGGAGCTGTCGGGTTTTATATACCTGGGAGTTAAGGTTACTCCAACATTGAATCTGTTATACAAGAAAAACATTAATGGAATGATAGTGGGTCTTCGTGAGATGCTGACAAGGTGGAGGGCTGTACCAATTTCATTTCTGGGACGGATTAATCTTATAAAAATGATTATCCTACCCAAAATATTGTACCCTACTTGTTTGCTTTTTGTGATTTTAAAATCTGAAGATATAAAAGTAATTAACAAAGCCATAGTTGACTTCATCTGGGCAGGAAGGAAACCAAAACTCAAATTAGAGACACTTCAATTACCCAAAGAACGGGGTGGATGGGACCTAACTAACATAGAATATTATATCCTTTCAGCACAAGCTAGGATTCTTTCTGCCTGGATACATGAAAATTCAGACTCACCTTGGTTAAATATCGAGGCTGTATTGTGTAAACCATCATCACCTGTCAACCTGTGAGGGAGCTAATAGTTAATCAGTTTAACAGATATAGTAAAAAATAATCCTCCGTTATTATTATTCAATTCTTTTTATTGATTTTTAAACTCTTTTGTATATATAAACATTACACAAAAACACAACAGTACAGCTGGCAAGGCAAGGCATAAAAAAAAGTAAAATAAAAAAAATAATAAAAAAAATTATGTATATATTATACACACAGAAGCATACACATATATATATGCACACATACATACATGCGTGCA
>KN483500.1:34571-62431 GCA_000787095.1 Periophthalmodon schlosseri | reverse complement strand
TTTAGTAGTTTCTGCAATCTCCTTAGACGTTTTGTCTGCTTGATGCATGCCAATGATTTAACCCTTCTCAAGCAGACTAACATCTTTTCCACGACCACGGGATGTGTCTTTCGACATGGTTGTTTAAGAAATGAGAAGCAACTCATTATTCCAGTTGGGGTTAAATAACTTGTTGCCAGCTGAAAGATAATCACCTATGCAGTAATAATCCAATAGGAGGCTCGTACCTATTTTCTTAGTTAAATCCAGGTGGTGACTTTTTTTGGCCAGGCAGTTTATGTGACCTCTACAAACAGGTTCTGAAATGCATGGAATTCTTGTATCGATTTCTCAGTTCATTTCATTTAATATTTATCAGCCTTCTCTCTAATGTGAATGCTTCTGGAGTTGTTTACCATGTACACTCTGGACAGAACCCTCCTCTTTAAACACGTATTACAAATTTTATTGCAATACTTGTCGGAAAAAATGCAATTAGATTAATTTAGTCCAAAAATACACAGCCCTACCACCTACCACTCATTCATCCACTACATCAATATGTGGGTAACATAGGCAAAAGGGGTAAAGTGTCTTGTCCAGGGAGATTACAGTATGCACAGGCTGGAGCAGGATTCAACCCAGCCTTTGGGTTGGTGGACGACTAAGCCAGTGCTTGAGAATGCCCGATCTTATCTGATCTCGTAGGCCAAGCAGGGTTGGGTGCTTGCTGGGAATACAAAGGGGTATGTAGTGGAATGGCAGTGGTTCACAGACCAGTGCATACGGTTGTGCTTGAGCAAGACACTTCACGCACATTGCCTCCAATTTGTACAATAGTGTATGAATGAGTGCGTGTTCACAGAAAACTGATAGAAATTAGCCCAAGCTTCCATACATCCTGTTTACAGGATGCGTGTCATGGGTACTTTTGTTTTCAACTGACTGGGGGCTGCAAGATGTGCAGGGTGTTAAATGTCATTACATACAGTGTTGTACTCTCCCTCGATGATCTCATCTGTCTCTGTGGACTTCGCTGTCACCTTCAGCCTGCCAGGAGTGCCTGCTTCCAGCTCCTCAATCTGACACACACAGGTGCAGCCATGTCAGTGAGATGACGATACCAGTGTCTTACTTGGGAGTGTGTAGTGTTTTAGTGTGTAATGTTCTGAGATGCTGTTATAGAAAAAAGTTAAAGTTCCTTAAATGTATCAGCAATTGGTGGCATTGTTTACGGTTTAAGTTCTGTTTTTTATTAATTAATGCAGTTACTATGTACATTTGTGTCAATGCAATGAGCAATCAATTGCGATTTTGTTATTATGCTAGTGCATTAGTGTAGGTTGTTTTAAACTATGGGAAGAATTTTAAATTTTATGTGGCGTACCATAGTCTTATCCATAGGAAACATCACAGTATCATTATCACTAAGCTCGATCCATATGGCAAGATTTTTTATCAAACAAAAAAGGACAAAACCTGGACTTCTGTGTTTTAAGATCAGTGAAGAGAAAAGTCAGGCCGTAAGTCTCGCATTGCTAAGCAAGTCATAGATGCTTGACACTTGGATTCAGAAAGAAATCCAACCCAACCATATTCTAACGCTGAAGCCTTTTCTGTGTCTAAATATTAGATTTGCATTAACAGTTGTATGAAGCGTCAACTCAGTTGGGCTATTAATAATGCATAATATTTCAGTGTTGACTAAAACTAACAGTCTGTGCAAAAAAAAAAAAAAAAAAGAATAAACCAGCACATGGTTCGCAAACTCATCTCTTAGAGGGCAGCAATCTGAGATCAATTTTGCATTTAATGTGTTGTATTGCATGTATTGCAAATTAGGAAATGAAATTTTGGGAATGGGGAAAAGTGAGTACCTTTACTGGGACACATTTGCGGAGGAACTTCACTCCATGTTCCTCCATATATTCTCCAGCACGGTTGGCCATGTCTTGGTCAAATCCTCTGAGCAGTATGGACCTCACCATTACTGTGACATCAAGGCCCAAACCAGCCAGAAAACCTCCACACTCCAGTGCCACATAGGAGGCCCCAATCACCAGGGTCTTCCCCGGGCAGTATGGTAGATAGAAGAGGTCATCACTGTTTGGTAGATGGGCAGCAGACAGAGTCAGATGTAAAGTAAGACAATACTTATTAAATATTAAAGTCCTTGTAAGTAATTAAGAGAAAGGTTCTTGCAGAAAAAGAACAAAGGTTATCATATAAATAACTACTAAATACTCAAAGCCCAACACTGCACTCACCTGGTTATGCAGTACTCCTTGTCTCCAGGGATACCAAGATAGCGAGGCCTCTCACCAGTTGCCAACACAAACTTTGCAGAAGTATAAAATGTCTCCTTCCCTCGTTTGTTAGTTGCCTGTTAAAAAGTAAATTCACTTTTTACAACAAATAACGTTTTAAGAATTCATTTATTGATGTGGTTAGGCATTTTAGCAGTACCTTAATTTTGTGTGGATCAACAAACTCTGCATATGCGTTGACATAGTTGACATTCTTGTCCCTCAGTGCCACCCTGTAGCCCCAGTTTAATGATCCAATGTAGTCATTCACTGCAGTTCTCATAGTGTCCCAGTTGTGTTTCACTAAAAAAATAAAAAGCAGAGCTACATTAACAAGCAAACTACATCATGAGCCCACTGTCAAAGCAATACAGTACCCCCTTATGTACTCACCTGCCTCATCAAACTCCCAGCCAAACTTGCGAGCATCTCGCATAGCTGTCGCCAGCAGAGCTGTTTGATGCATCAGTTTTTTGGGAATGCAACCGACATTAACACATGTGCCGCCAAGACCTGTGAACCAAAGCGAAATACATTAGATTAAACTGAAATGAAAACCCTCAAATCTATCAGCATCTTACCCCATGTTGTTCCTTTTGGTGTGGGGACAACATAATCTAACACCATGACTTTCTTCCCAAGCATAGAAGCTTCCTAATGAAAAAAAAAAACAAAAAAACATCACAATATTGCAAATATGTACATGACTAACAAGCAGTACAGGTTCAACAGTTCATAATGTAAGATTGCTCATAATTTCCTACCTTTGAACACGCCAGTCCTCCAGACCCTCCTCCAATCACAATCAAGTCATAGTCATACATTTCTTTTTCTGCACCGAGCAGCTGCTGTAAGCTACCGTCCATGTGGGCCTAAGAAAAACAGTAGGTAAATAATGCAACAAGAGAAGCCCACAGACTACGGCACAAGACTAGACTTCACTTTTACTATTGTATCTTGGAAGCACAACATGGATTTTAGACGGGGGACAGTAAAACCATTTAATGCCAAAAGGAGACATCAAGTTATAAAAGAAAAGGTTATAAATATAATTTCCTGCCTTCATCGTTTTGTCACAGCCACCAAGGTGAGTCTTGTTGATAAAGACATTAGGAACAGTTTTTTGCCCAGTCATTTCAAGCAGCATCTCCTGATAGTTGGTCCCATCCTCTGGAAAAAGCACAATATACCACAACTTACCAAACAAAAACCAAACTGAAGTGAGTCAAAATTATGAACAAATTTAGACTTTACAGTGTGACTAAAAACCACAAGTGTTGCACAAAAGAGGAAATTTGCAATATTGCTATACATCTGCAAATATATTGACCTTAACAGTTAGGAGGACTAAGTATTTATAATTTTGGACATAAATAATAAAACGTATGCACTCAGGACCAAAATAAGATGATAAAGCAGCCGACTGGGTCTAGAAGCATCCGTCTTCAAGGAGTGACTCAGCAATTTTCATTCGCTCACAGTACTTGAGTAAATAAAGGCACATGACACAGGAAAGGTAAGGAAATAACATTTGGAATATAATAACTATACATTTTGTTGGAGAAAGCTAGAAAATATAGTCCCGTTTAATGAACTGCTTAAGCGAAATTGACAAACACATGTGCTCAAAATTTCTTCTGTAATTGTAGACGTCTAGGTTTGGTCAAATACATCATGAACTATGGGCAGATATTTTAACTTTGAGTTCCCCCAAGCAGTTTGATAATCTAACCCATCATTCAGTAATGTCAACGGTTTAAAACTAAACTTCTCAGCCCTTACCTATGAGATCCAACTCCACCACATTGCAATCCACTTGGAGCTCCCTGAAAAGATCTTTTACCTGGACAAACAAAATATCAACATTGAAGACTAAGTCACTGCTCAAAGATTAACATAAGTGAATCTAAACAATACATCATGTTAAAATATTAAAAAGTTGCGGCTGGGAAAACAGGCCGAGGCAAGCATTAATCGAGTCTGGAGAGAGGACGAGTGTTTCCGACCGACCCGGGTTACACTAGGCCCCTTCCCCAAAGAGCAAGGTCTTACCTTGATACAATAAGGACAGTAGCTTTTACTGAACACCATTACTTTATTGGAGTCAATAAGTTGCTGTATCCGAGTCTTGAGCTCAGATTTACCGCTGTCATTTTCAACGGGAGGCATTTTGCAAGTATTTCCGTCTAAGCCTGTGCCGGGGCAAGCTCAAAAGACGGAAAAACGACACGCGTGAGGATAACAGACGCCTTTGAAATCCACGCTGTCCCGTCTACACAGGCCTGGAAGCGGTTAAAACGGGCTTTTGTCCCCCGATCCGGCGACCAAGAGGTGTTACTTATCCAAGAATGAACTACGATATGTCCCCAGCTCCACTCTCACGACTCTAACCGCGCCAAACGTCTTTTCCTATTTGTAGCGCTGCTACTGTGGGTGCGTTTGATATGACATCCTACAACACCATTGTGCGCAGTGGTGTAGCAGTGGTTGGTAGTATGTTCCCGCCCACGCAGCCACTCCGATGATCAAAACAAATGCATTACCAAAACGTCATCTTATGTTTGAGGTCAAGACAAAAGAGGAGCGTTTGATTATCAAAGTTTGCACGCTCATGCTAGTCTATAATTGATATTCCGTATTTACTAATCCATCGAACTAAATGAGAATAACTTTCTTTTTCAGTCAGTTTATGGTCCGTGTATAGTTTACTTTAATACGCTAACTCAAATATAAAATATCAACTATCACAATAGAAAGATGTTTATTTTGAAAAGTGATTTAAATTTCTTTCCTTTCTGCTACAGTTTCATATAAACTGAGAGAAAAGACATCAATCTGTGAGCGCCATCTGCTGGAGAAAGACTGAAAGGCCAGCTAGGTTTACATAAACTATGGCACTTTGGGCATATTCATATTTTATTTTATTTTATTTTATTTTTTATGAGTCTTGAGATAGATAGGTAGATAAAACGACGAGGTAAATTGAATTGAATCTAGGGCCCGGTTGTGAATTAATTTTATTTCACCTCATCTGTTTGCACTCATCTTAAATCATTTTAACGTGCACTGTATCATCTTATTTTAACTGGAAAATATATTTGATCAAATTCCTGAGCCGTACACCGTGAAACTGTATTAATTTACAGTTTGCACTTTCTTCATAAAAGTTCAGCCTGTAGCTTTTCCCAACAGCATCTGCTTTCTCTCAGTGATGTCACTGCTGCTGAATCAGTCGCTCGTCACGGCCAGTCTTGCAATCTGCACGCATAATTTTCAGGTGAGTGTGTTTTCGGGTGAAGGCAAGCCCCATAGGTGACAGTCAGCAGGTTAGGTGTTGCAACAGTATTATGTCAGCTTGGGAGAGGCCAGGGGCATTAATACCTCATACAAGTTTGAACAAGAGCAGCCCCATTACGAAAACCATGCGGATTTACTAAGCAGCTGACTCGACCCCAGTTTGGTTGCTCCACCTCCATCTCCTCCTTCAAGTTAGACCTAAACAGCCGCAGATCTGTGAAACCTCTAGTCAAGCAGTTTCTCAAGAAGAGGAAGCGGGGGAGCAGGCAGGCGGTCTGTGCGTGTACAGAGAGAGCCAAACAGAAAAGTTGCAATGGCTGACAATAAGATGGGCCCAAATCTCCAGGCTGGGGCAGGATTTCTTGCGAGACGGGTCCAGAAATCCCTAAACAGAGCTCAAGAAAAGGTAAGCCACGATTTTCATGCGTAGAATGTTGAAATGTTGAAATCACAAGGTTTTACTTTTAAACGCTTATAGTCACCAAACCTCCATTCAAGCTGATCTTGCAAAAATAACTGACATCTGACAAAAATAGGCCTTCTTTACTGTGGCGTTTACCTAAACAGTCAATGGGGTTCCCTGTTAAAATAGAGGATAACCATGTTTATTATTCAACAGTAGAGAATATTTTTGGGCCTTATTGATGGGCTATATATCACTAACCATACATCCAAGTGGCTCAGGCATGATTGGCTTTAATGAACGTGTTTTAGTAAATTCAGTTATAAAACAGACTTTCGTTTCTTTGCAATATGCAGTGTTTTACTGTACAGCTCTATGTGAACAAAGCTGCCACTTCCTGTCTGCGCACTTCCCCTCTCAAACCTTATACCTTCTCAGTCATTTTGTGGTTGCATGTTCTTGTTGCACCACCTGAAAACTGTCATGGTGGACGTAAACTATTTTTAATCATGCCACTTCGGAAAATGTTGTAAAATACTGTCTATTAATTTTGTGAAATACTGTCTTTATTTTGAGGTTGGAGACATGAACACATCTGCATCCAGTGAAACTTAAAACACCCTAATCTATGAATCATACAGCCTATGTTCAATCCACTTATTCACTCCAAAGAAAATATGTAGAGACTCACTTTCGACATCTATATTTTTTCAACACATTCACTCTACAGTTAGCAGGTGGAAGAGTTCCAAAAGTTAGAACATATTTTTCAATGTATTTGTTTCCCAAATAAGCCAACAGCAGGTGCCTTAAAAGAGTTTAACATTAACCAGACTTGGCCTTAGCCTAGGGATGTAGTCACTAAAATTGGTAAAATTTCATAGTAGAAAAAAACTTTATAACTTTATCAGCTACTTTATCTTCTGCAGGTTCTTCAGAAATTGGGTAAAACAATGGAGACCAAGGATGAACATTTTGAGTTATGCTCCCAGAACCTCAACAAGCAACAGGTGCGGGCTACACCACACACCTTCTCCTTGCACACTGCAGTGCGACTTTGAGAAGGGCAAAGACTGGGTACAAACTGCAGAACAAAGCAACACATTGTCACAAATGCTGATTCTTACGAAATTTTCAGTTTGAACTAATGTAGATCAAGATGCATCTTACATTTGATAGGAGAATTTTCCTCTTTTTGTTTGCAAATCTTGCAAATCCAAAATCTATATGGGTTTTTTACTACCTGACACACTCTGGGCCTAAAATGTTAAAATAATAAAATTATATTTGTGCTTAAGCCTTGGCTAGTGCATGTAAGGATATGCAGAATATGTGTCAAGTGTCCCATGATTTCAGTCTACCTTATCACCAAGTCTGCAAATATGTGCACACACAGGGCTTTGTTTCCCTGCTTAGTTTATGTCATGAAGCCAGTACACAAGTTCTGACAATCAGCTTGGCCTTGAAAACAGGAAATACTTGATACAGATGCAGCCTTGTAACATTTATCAAACGAAACACGCACAACTGTGTCCTTATTTGCATACTAATGATAACTAATGGGGTTATATTGTGCATAATTAAATACTAATGTAGGCTGATATTTTTATGTGTCAGACACAAACATACCATATTAGACACAAAAGTAAAAAACGGGAAGGAAATGCCCTTTCTGACAAGGAGAAAAAAAACAAAACAAAACACTTTCACTTCACCGCCGTGACCACATCACATTGCCTAATATTGTATAATTTCACTAAAACCCATTACTAATTCAAGTTTTTAAATTCAGTTGATTATGCTGTCCATACATTTTTGTGTATGACATAAGCCTAATTCCATTTATCTCGTTTTCAGATGGATGGAGTCAGGTTGTTTAAAGATGTTAAGGCCTATTATACAGCCGTGAAAGGTTAGTATGACCTTTTAGCATTACAACATTAAACTGAGGAGTAAGTGACACTGTTCTATTCCTACTTTTTATACTAGGCAACCCTCAGTTAAAACAGCTGACCAAGCAATTTGACTTTTAATTACTTGAAAATACGCTCCTGTACCACCTGTTGTCAACTGTTGCCCTTTCAGAAAGCCAGTGTTATTTTGACATTTGGGGTTGGGTGTAGCAGCTGTAGCACAGCGTCCTCCCCAAAACAATGCCTCTACAGCGAGCTCTGTGTGGTATTCACCATCGTCATAATTTAACTTTCAACAATATCCTGCTCATTTTTCTAGCTGTACATGAAACATCAAAAAAACTATCCCAGACATTAAAAGACGTCTATGAATCAGACTGGGATGGATTGGAAGACCTTGCTGTCATTACTGATGTATGTATACAATGATTGTGTACTACAATGTAGCTTTTGATCAATATTGGAAAAACTTTTTTATTGATTTATTAGCATGAACTTTAAGTTATGGCACTTTTTTCTAGAGTGAAGACTTACTGTGGAATGATTTTGAGGAGAAAATAAATGACCAGCTTGTCCGCACAATGGAGAACTATACAAGTCAGTTTCCGGAGGTTAAGGTAACTTTATTCTTAATCCTCTTTTTCATACAAATGCTATATTATTAAACAATAATTTTACTTTAAGGAAAGGGTTGCCAAACGTGGTCGTAAATTAGTAGACTATGATTCTGCTCGACATCATTTGGAGGCTCTTCAAAGTGCAAAGAAGAAGGATGATGCCAAAATGGCAAAGGTAGTAGTGCACATTTTCCCAAGATAATAATTATGATACAGTGACTTTAAGGCTCAATGTATTTTAGGCAGAAGAAGAGTTTAATAAAACCCAGAGTGTCTTTGAGGAGATTAATAATGAGCTGAGAGAAGAACTGCCGGAACTTTATCAGAGGTATGGCTATAATCTATTATCAAAATGTTTCAATTAGAGGTGGGCAATATAAAACACAATTGATAATGTTGTGAATGTTGTTTTGAAGATATGCAAACTTTGCTGCAAAGTTTGGGTATGCTGCAAAATGCTTCAAAAAGAGTTGCATAAAAATAAAAATTGTACACACGTATTCCTTCAAACAAGGATATTAAGTGATATTTTGCTCCATTTGTGAGTAATTTTACAGTTCTTTCACATTTGATACTTGATACTAAACCTCAACCTAATACATTTAAGGACATATAGTCTAGTCTATACATATTGGGATACTCAAGATATTAATTTTGGTTAATACTTCCCACCTCTAGTTAAAAAAAACACTATTTTAAAACACTACTGGACAGAGCATACTGTGATGGTTGCATCAATATACCGGTCAATAATAAAATACAAAGAAAAGATATTGAAGAAGATTGGGAAGTGTTCTTTTGAGATCCTAAAAAATAAAAAAAAACACATGCCAACAAATCATGTGTTCCAATCCTACCAGAAAAAACCTTAACTCTATCTTTATCTCTGCAGTCGGATTGGTTGCTATGTGACCGTCTTCCAAAACATATCCAACCTCAGAGATGTCTTCTACAAAGAAATGAGTGTGGTAAGGGACAACACACATGATTTTAGTCCCAAATGTTACTTAATTAACTTTTTATTTGCAGCTAAACCGTGACTTGTACAATGTTATGAAAAAACTTGAGACCCAGCATTCAGGCAAAGCCTTTATTGTGAAGGGTCTGGACAGGTAAGTCAGATGAAGTCTACTGAGGTTTATTAACTAAATATCATTATATATTCATGCTGACGTCTCTTGTAATCTTAGCGCGACAAGCAAGTCAAAGAAGAAAAGATCACTGGTTATATCCAATCCCATTCCTTGTAACACTGCATTCCCAGCTGACCATGTGTCCATCCACTCCAACGGCGCTGACACATCTTCCACCTCCAGCCAGCAGTCTCAAAGTGTCACAGAGGAACAGGGAGTAGACAGTGGTTCTTCATCTAAAGACGTAAACTCCTCAGACTCAGACCTCAGCTCCAGTGGCAGCAACACGCCTCAGAGACAGTCCGTGTGTGATCATGAGAACAGTGACAGCAGCAGTGGGAATCACTCTATAACAGAGGTACAAACAGGTGCAGAATCAGAGCTACCCACCAACCAATCACAAGACACAGAGGAAGAAGCATCGACAAATAAGGAAGTGAGTCAAGAGGTACCCATTCAGTCTACAGATGGTGATGATCCACAGAGTCTCTCCCAGGACAATGTTTGTGATGTGCCAATGGAGGAGAGCAAAGCCAAACCAGCACCAGTTCCAGCTCCACGCCTGTCCTTTCGCAGGGCAGAGAGACACCCAGCAAACCCTGAAACGCAGGAGCAACTAGACCAAAATGACCCCCCAAATCCACCAGATTTTTTATACAAGGTAACTGTCATTTTTTATGAGTGGCACAGATATTCCTCTCACTAAAGTATGAAAAAATTTTATGCTTATAACAATGCTTGACTATACAGCAGAGTATAGTTTTTGTATGGCTCTCTTGCATACATCACTGCTTCACTAATGGCCAATATAAATATGTGGACATATTTTTTTTTTTATGAATTCTAAAATGTTGTGGTATAGATTTGCAGAGTTCTTAAGAACTGTTCAGTTTTCATAGACTAAGAAAAGGTGCTCATAATGCTAATAAATTCTTGTAACCAGGCAGTGGCGCTAGAGAGCCATGCAGCGAGTGAAGACGGCCTGCTCCAGTTTGATGAGGGAGATGTGATCCTAGTACTGTCTGGCTCTCAAGAGGTTTGCTTTTTATAGTGGATTTTTTTTTTTTCTGAAGTAGAAACATTGAACAGTGTCACTTTACATACTACATACTTAACACACATACCTTACATATGCTACTAGTACTATTACAACAACTAAATGGTAATGCTACAATTGCATTTCCTCTACCATCACTACACGTAATATTTGTATTATTGATTGTTATTAAATATAAAATATGATATATTTGGCCAGTTTGTTATTTCACAGAAAAACAAATGTCCTTTACAATGATATTTGCTCCTTTTACAGGAAGGCCTGCTGAGGGGAATCCGGGAGGAGACCTGGCTTCAGCACAGAGATGTAGAGAGTCACTCAGGGGTCGTCTCAGACACACTCCTAAGGCCTGTACAGTCTGAATAGATGCACTGTTTGTTTCTGTTCTTCAGAAACTCATAGACAAGAGCAAGAGTGAATGGTATGAGGAAAATTGGACTGGGCAGATGTCATCTTTTAAAATTAAAGCTTGCTGAACAAATGTCAAAGAACAATTTATTTGAAATACTGTGAAACCATTTTTTATAAACCTATATATGCACCTATAATAAAGTTGTATGATTTTTCTTCTGGTATTGTGTCACATAAGTGTGGTTCCTGCATTTGTTCTACACAAGCGCCATGTAGCCAATGGTAGGCTATGTGCATTATTGGTGAATTTGAGCTTTCATTTCTTTTATTGTGTATGTTAGATGGCTATATGACACAATCTATTACTTAAAACTCCTACATTATAAACCGAGAGTGCTGTAAGAATCGTACTGCTAGATCTTTTTGCCTACGTTTGTGGCCATGCCTGTTTGGCAGTGCCCAATCTTGTCTGGTCTCGAGAGCTAAGCAAGGCCCCGGGCCTGGTTAGTACTTGGTTGAGAGACCGCTGGGAATATCAGGTGCCAAAATGGGGGAGCAGTGGCTCTAGTGGAAAACAGTTGGGTGGATGAAGTGTTTTGACACTTCAACCACCACTCCACTTCATCAAAAAACTTCATCCACCTTGCCTAGTATGAAAGTGCTGAATCTTGGTGGTGGGAGGGGCCGATGGTGCAATTTGGCAGCCTTGCTTTTTGTCATTCACTCCACCAACTGAAGGGTGGAGTGAATGAATACTGCACTGTAAATCGCTTTGGGTGTCTTGAAAGGCGCTATCTAAATCCAATGCATTATTGCTTCTTATTATATTGTCCAGGCTTCCAACAAACTTTGTCACTTCATGAATCGCATGAAAGGGATCTAAACTTGTTTTGCCCTGATCTAAAATTGCTTCCCAATGCCTTCCCTCTCAAGGCCTAGTAAGACTGGACTAATTGTGTTTTTGCATGTTTGTCCATCTCCTTTTGGACATGTCCTCACTGGTCGTATGCGTGCATTTACGCACGCGATTTACGGGAACACACGCCCTCTCTCAAGTATGGGTGAGGCGGACAAGGGGGCGTTGTAGCAGACTCGAGTAGGCTGCTGGGGGTGGAGTTTATGAACGATTTGAGACCCACATTCTTTAAATTTCCTTCACGTTTTATCCCACGCCATACGAGGCTGTTGACGCAGTTGTTTTCAGCGGATGCGATGTGGACAGTGGCACAATTATGGCTGATCTGTTTCAGCTTCTGGCTCCCAGCTCATCTCCACGGAGCTATAGTTGTCTCCCGAAGAGATGTTCCAAATCAGGTACACTGCACGCGCTTAATGCGAATTTCGAAATTTGGAATCACATGTGGAATCACATGTCTGTTTATTAACTGGTTGTATGCACTTTTGTGTTAATTTTCCTTGAATCTATAAAGTGATGAAAAATTGGGACATGGGGTCATGTAAAATATGCCCCATAAAATGTTAACTTTTACTTTTAAGCTTGTAAAGATAGGGGCACATAGCAGTACATTTTGACAACGCGCATTTGCCAAATCATTTGTGATGGGTGAAAGTATATCACCTGCAAATTCCTTGTAGCGCACGAGCCATTGCTCCAAGAATCAGACTGTCGTGCCATCCAGATCCTCAAAGGGAGTGAAGTGACTGCTTGAGCCAGTGGTGCTCAACTGTTTTTTTTTAATGTCAGTGTCCCTATTTCTTTTTTTTTTTTGGAAACCCCTCATCCTTCTCCAAGGCTATATGTTAAAGTACTACTTATAAATAATAAATATTTTTTATAGATCAGTAATCAATATAAAATACCTTAATATGCAGTTTTCAATATAATTTTTGCAGTCAACTTTGGACTAAGAAGCTCTAGTGACTCACTGTGAACCTAGGTAGAGAATTGCTAGCTTGAGCCACTAACAAGCTTTTACACAATTGAATCTAATGTCACAGAAATCATATTTGATTATCTTTTTGTCCCGGCAAGAATAACAATTTTAAGTTCTCATATTTACGTAACGCCACTCATAATAATGTAATGATCTGATATTTTGTGTATAGTTCAGAGTTGACACCTTTTGTTGTTCTTGTAGCTGTTTATGTGTTGTTAATGTTAATAAAACTACTTTTGTATGTGACACTTGGTTGCTATGCTGACAAGTTGATGTGAAGTTTCTATTTGTCACTTACTGGTCTGTATTTTCAATTTCCTATGGATAAAAAATTACACATGTGTTTTTTTTTACAGGACAGAAGCTCTGGATCTATGGGTGTAAGAAACTACTAAACTACTACTAAATACAAAAAAAAAGAAAGAAAAAAAATGACATTGCAATTGTGTGCATGAGAATTCCAGGCTAGTTTTTGACTCACAGTGGCTGGATTGTTTAAAGTTTGGAAGAGGCTAAACACATTCTATTGTTTCCACATGGTGCTTGGCATTTACTGCCCTTCATTTCCTAACTGACTACACCTAATGTTGCAAAGCTTTTTATCTGAATACTTGTATCTGTATTGAAAGTGCACTATGTAACTTTTCTGGTGAGGAGTCTTGTCACCTGCTTGACTCCATGGAGATGTTATTGCTTTGCCTGGAATGTTCCACAGTATGGCATTAAACATGTTTATCTTACATTTATTGAATTCCAAGTATTAATGCCGCTACAAAATACCTAGAAAAACAGATCTGACCTATAACTTGGCCTAGAGGTGTCACCTGCTTGTTTTTATGGAGTTAAATACGTTTACTGTCATATATACTGTGGAAAATACTGGGCAAAGCAATAGTATGTCCATGGAGACAAGCAGCTAGTGGGCCATCCGCCAGAAAAGTTACATAGTGCATTAATGCATCACTACATTTTGTGTGTTTTTTAAATTTATTTATTATCTTTTTTTATCCAGAAAGTGGAGGTGTACAGTGTGACGGTGAACTGCATGGTTACCTCGCGTTTCGCTCACACCGTCATGACGTCCAAGGCCCTGAACAAGGCCAACAGGTCACAGGAAATCTCCTTTGAGGTGGAGCTCCCCAAGACTGCGTTCATCACCAACTTCAGCATGTCAGTTTTGCCCCTGTTGCTCTAGTCAGGATGCAATGTAAAGGACAATTCAAACCATGTTTCTATATATTTAACCTAACTAACTTAAAGTTAAAAGTTTGGGCTATAGCTGAACAAACTATGAGAAAAAAAAACTGTACACATTTCTCATTTCATTTTAACCAGATTATATACCAGATTATTGAATGAATTGCATTCATGCTGTAAAATGTAATGACGTCATAATCTTGGCGGGCAGGGTCCTTTATAAACTCTATGGGAGATTCACTGTTTCTGAAAAAATGTTGAACCTTATCAATACTGGTTAGGGACTGGGTCTACAAACTTGCCATGTGAATCTCATGGCTTTAAGTCCTTTCAAATGACAACAATTATGCCTTTAGAGCTGAATAATGCTAGTACCACTTTCAGAAGATGTGAACAATTTAATTTCACTTTTGCTTATTTACAGTGACAGAGAACATATTGAACTTTGTGCCAGTTTCATGTGCATAGATCCAGTAATTACAGAGATGTTAACCATAAACCAGGCCATTAATTCTCTAATTTGACTTAAATGGCAAATTCCCCCATAGAATTCTGACCTTTTCTGACCTGTTCCACAGTATGCATAATGTCATGTCTATGTACAACCTGTGTTTTGTTTTTACATTGATATTTGACTCCACAGGGAAATAGATGGTCAGGTGTATGTAGGACAAGTGAAAGAGAAGGAAAAAGCCAAGAAACAGTATGATAAAGCTGTCTCTTCCGGACAGACTGCTGGTTTAGTCAAGTAAGTGTTTATACTATATCTCTTTCTTTATCTTCTTTATCTTTTTCTTTCTTTATACAGGGGAACCCAATGAGAGCACTTGGGCTCTCTTTTTCATGGGCGCCCTGTTTAAAATACAATACAAGCAGAAAAACAAACAAAACAAACAAGTGTACAAGTCCATATAAAACATTAAAAACAGGTGCAGGTGTGAGTATAAAAGTTTAACAGATTATTAAATTGCAGTTATGTTACCAATGTATCCAGTGTTACTGTTCTTTGGAGTGTATTCCATTTGCATGATTTGTTCTTGATCTCTTCCAGTTCGTCAGTGCAATGATGCTTTTGAACCTTTTGCAGGGCTTCTGGGAGGAACATGGAGAAATTTGCAGTATCTGTCAACATTGCAGCCTCAAGTTATGTTGTGTTTACATTGACCTATGAGGAACTTCTTCAAAGAAAACTTGGCAAATATGAGATCTTGGTACGGGTAAAACCAAAGCAAGTTGTCCAGGAGTTTAAGGTGAAGTGATTTTTTTTTAATTCAGACTTTTGCATAAATATTGAAACCACATTCTTCACTAGGCTGTTGTATTGCGTGTTGGCACAGATTGTGGCAAACATCTTTGAGCCACAGGGCCTTGCTTTTGTTGAGACAGAATCAACCTTCCTGTCCAATGACCTGCTCCCTCTGGTGGAGAAAACAGTCACTGACAAAAAGGTAATTTCAGTAAGCCGTACAATTAGTCAAACATAAATCCATGAAATGGAAATAAGGATTCCTTATTTTTGCAGGCACACATTTCTTTCTCGCCAACAGTGGAACAGCAAAGGAGTTGTCCAGAATGTGAGGGATCAATCATTGACGGAGATTTCATTATCAAATATGATGTTAAACGAGAAAAGGGTTTGGGGGACATTCAGGTAAAACACTGTTATGGTACATTATTGTCAACATGTGATATTGATGCAGCTACCTTTGTTTGATTTCATTATTAGTGTGTTTTATGGTGTGTAATTAAATGTGCACTTTTTAATTACCTGTAAATTTGTACATTATAAACATATTATGTGTTAAACAAATTGCTGTAAAATAACACTTTTCATGTTCAAGAGGGTTTGATCCCAGCTCCCAGCAGTATGTACTGTTGTGTCCTTGAGCAAGACTCTTAAACTGCCTTAATTCACTATATTGGTGTGGCTCTCCTATCCTTTTTTAACAAAACATTTAGGCAGAACACTATTATTCATAATATTCATTCTTGTATTTTACATGTTATATTTTTACATTATTGTAGAAAGAAACTACGTCTATTAACGACTATTCACGATTCTTTTAAAATATACATTATACTACAACAAATGTACAACACACTAGGGGCAGCCTTACATTTTTCTATAATGGTACTTAAGGAAGCGCTATTTAACTTTCCTGGTGAAGAGTACGCCACTTGCTTGTTTCCGTGGTAATGTTCCACTATATGGCATTAAACTGATCTATCTTGCATTTTTTCCCCAATTGCAGCTGTTTGTATAGCCAACAAATACCTTGAAAAACCTCTCCATAGATCTGCCCTGTAACTTGGCCTGATGGTGTCACCTGCTTGTCTCCATGGATACATTCAATGCCATACTGTGGAACATTTCATACAAAGCAACAACAGCTCCACTGAGACAAGCAAGTGCACCATTAAATAATACAGAATAATAGTGTTTATTAATTCGTTTTAGCGTCCGTTTCCTTACAGATTGTCAATGGATACTTTGTGCATTTTTTTGCCCCTCCTGACCTTCCCAGAGTCCCTGTCAATGTGGTGTTTGTCATTGACAGAAGTGGTTCAATGGCTGGATTAAAGATGATACAGGTAAAATCGTTAATTCTGTGTGAACAAATATAATCTTTCTGTATAATAAAACAAGTACGGTATTTTGTGTATTGTAACAGACCAGAGAAGCACTCCAGGCCATTTTGAATGACCTCCACCAAGAAGACCACTTTGCTTTAATAATATTTGATAATAATATTCAAAAATGGAAAAAATATCTTACCAAAGCAACACAGAAGAATATCACTGATGCCCAAAGTTTTGTAAGCAACATAAAGGAATCCGGCTGTAAGTGAAACCTCTAAGCTTGAATCTAAAAACATGTTATTTTTGGATAAAATAGACGGCATTGTAGCCCTGACCTTTTATTAGAGTTGCCAAAAAACAGCATTTCAGTCCAATGTCTCTACTCTTTAGCCACTGACATTCATCGCGCTCTGCAGGAGGCTGTGACGATGTTGAAGAATAGCCATAAGAAAATCACTGTTCCAGAGAGAAGTACCGATATGATCATTTTACTCACTGACGGAAATCCAAACCATGGTGAGTTTGTACAAATTTCATACACAGATTATAAAATGTTGTCACATTGTTTTGGGTTATGTGTTTTTAACTAGGAGTGAGCAGCATCCCTGTAATACAGAAAAATATTCAGGCTGCCATTGCTGGGAACATGTCATTATTTTGTCTTGGGTTTGGGAATGATGTGGATTACTCTTTCCTGGATGTAATGGCAAGGGAGAATTTAGGAGTAGCACGAAGGATCTTTGAGGGCTCAGATGCTGCTCTTCAAGTTCAGGTACTCTGTACAGAGACAGTGCAAATTAAAGTTCTGTATGTGTAATTTTAAATGTGTTTCAGGGTTTCTATGAAGAGGTTTCCAAGCCTCTGCTGTTAAACGTGGGCCTGAGATATTCTGACAATACAGTGATGACTCAAAACCACTTCCGACACTTGTTTGCTGGTTCGGAGATTGTTGTGGCTGGCAAACTGCCTGAAAACAATATCAATAATTTGTTGGTGGAGGTGTTTGCCCAGGGGGTAAGACATGAATTACAATTAAAAAAAAAAAAAGTTTAAACAATTTAAAAATTGAATTTTGCGTAAGGCTGCATACTTCTAACATCTGTTTAAAAATTTGACTGTAGTCACCATGAAAAATAAAGTTGTATTATTTGATGCCAGGAAGAGTTTATTATTTCTATCAAATATATTTCTAGACCACAAATGCGCTATGCAATTATGTATCTGATTTTTTTTTTTCAGCCCAATAACGACTTTCAGGTCCAAGGTCAGGCTAATGTTGAGGACTGGGGTATAATCTATCCAAATGAGGAATACATCTTTGGGAACTTCACTGAGCGCCTATGGGCCTATCTCACCATCCAACAGCTTTTGGAAAAGAGGTTTCTTTAAAATCTTAACTTATACTCATGTATATACATCCTTTTTGAAACGTTTTGCTGCTAGTGACATCGGCAATGCGCTGGAGAAGGAGGAGAACAAGGCAAAGGCCCTGAACATGTCCCTGAAATACAGCTTTGTCACTCCTCTCACCTCCATGGTCGTCACCAAGCCCCAAACTGAAGATGGACTCAACAGACTGGTGGCAGATAAGCTGACTGAGGGTATTCTACTTTAGCATTCTATATATTGGATTGTCACTTTATGTTCATGTAATAAAATTACACTGATTATGTACAAAACTAAAGCATCCATGATTTGCTGTGACAAGTTAAACACCAAATAATTAAGTTGGCTGAAATCTTGTCTTTTGATTGTTTTAAAGGTCAGAGACAACAAGCTGAAAGGGCCCATGGTGGGACTGCTGCACTACTCCCTAATGTAGGTGCCATCCCTGCGTATCCTGCACTCAAACGCAGAGGTGGAGGAGGTGGAGGCAGAGGAGGGAGTTGGCGAGCAGATGGTAGTGCATTTTGAGTATAAAGTTGTGTATTACTTACAGCATAGTTTTAGGAACTGTTTGAATTGTGTGTTTTAACAAGTTTAAAGGTCCTATATTACACAAAAGTGACTCTTGTGAGCTTTAAGCCATGTTATAATGTTATCTCATTAGAAACATACCCAGAGTTGTGTTTTGTTTCATTCACAAATGATAAGGGAGCAACCCCTTTATTATTAGTCTGTTTACATCTCTAAAGGTCAAAATGCGCAGTTCCACCTTGTAATGCCATGTAGAGGTAGTTTAACAAGTTAACCACTATCTTTTACCTTTTGTCCAGTAGGAATTGGCAATTTCAGGGCTGACATTATCCAAATGATTCTAGTGAAGGTGTATGGAGTATAAAAACACAGTGGAGCACTTCCTGTATTACCTCATGACATCACAAGGTGGAACAGAGTGTTTTCAGTTTGAGAGGAGAACTCAGCCTAAATATCCAGGATTTGTGTGTTAAAAATATGTGAATGAAACAAAATACAACTCTAGGTATGTTTTTGACGAGGAAGCAACATTATAACATAGATCAGAAAATAGCGTAATATGGGCCCTTTAAGTATATTGACACTGCACTGCGTAAGACACTGCATAATATTTGCTATGGTTGTTCTATGCAGCGGATGGAGACCCACACTTCATGATCGAGCTGCCTGAAAGAGATGATGCTCTGTGCTTTGACATCAACAATAAACCGGGAACTATTTTCAACCTAGTGAGAGAACCTAAATCAGGTATATAATCAGATCAATGCAACTATTTATACACAGAAATTTATCCTATTCCAGTGATATGGGTCTCAAGTGGGTTACATCATGCTCATTGACAAGTTAACAATTAATGCAAACAGACAGCAATTCATTTATCAGGGTTAATTTGTATTTCAAAGGCAGGAATTCACAATGTATTTCTTACAACTTTGTTATTACACCATTTTCAGTATTAAGTCTTACAAAAAATCCTCTATTCACTATATATGAATTATCTATAGTGTCAATTGAATTGCAGGACCCTAAGACAATTATTTTATTGGTTTATCATTTTTAGTTTGAGTAATTGTTACTTATTGGTCTGTGGTTTCAACTTCATTATACAAATATTACACTTTGTAGTAATGTACTTGTCATTTTCAGGATTTGTTGTGAATGGAGAGATCATAGGAAAAAACATTGCTGGAGATGAAGATAACATGAAAACGTACTTTGGTCGATTTGGAATTACCCATAGTTCACTGGGGATGAAGCTTGAGGTGAGCACTCAGAACATCACCGTGACCCAAGACGGGGAGCACATTCATCTCCTCTGGCCCAATACAACTATAGTCAAAGGGCCCAAGTGAGTAACCCAAACTTCACACATATTTTCACATCAATTTCAATTCTGTTCTCATGTCAAAATTATGTTGTATTCTTTCTCCAGTTTAGAAATTAAACTGACCAAAAATTGCAGCCTTACAGTGACGATAAAGCATGCTGTCAAGTTTATTGTCATTAAACATACAAAGATCTGGAAAAGACGCCATGACCAGCAAGAATACTTGGGCTTCTACAACCTGGACAGTCATCACCTGTCACCTTCAGTTCATGGTCTGCTGGGTAAGGTATCAAATGCACTCAAGAATCCTCAAAATTAAAAAGAGGTAAATTAAAGCCCCACCGCATAATGTTTTAGACAAAAATAATAAAATAAAAGCCTATATTTTGTCGCTATTGAAATTCTGTTGCTTTGGATAAAATGTTGCTCTGTATGGCATAAAACATATCTATTTCCGTGAAGAATCTTCCAAAGTATGGTTTCTATTTTCATGCCATGCAGGTGAAGTGCTGCCACCAGAAAGTTATGAAGTGTTTTCTTTAAAGGGCCCATATTACGCAGATTTTTAATCTATATTACAGTGTTATTTCCTCATCAAAAAACATACCTGGAGTTGTGTTTTGTTTCATTTATACATGTTTACCACACAAATCCTGCATATTTAGGCTGTGTTTTTCTCTCAAACTGAAAAATACTTCCACCTTGTGATGTCATTGAGGAAGCGCTTCACTGTGTTTTTTGAACTTCGTCCACCTTCACTAGAATCATTTCGATCATTTCAGTCATGGATTTGAAGCCACAGCTTGTTGAAGCTTGTTGTCTTTGCTTGGTGCAGCCGGAGATATTGTAGACTCAACTGAACAATAGGTAAAACAAAACTATTTTTAGGAAGGGCAAACATCTATGGTTATTCTAGTGTATTGCAGTATATAGTAGTTAATTTAGGCCCCAAATAGCTGTTAACTTTAAAACTACCACAGAATGACATCACAAGGTGGAACAGAGCATTTTGAGCTTTGGCAATGTAGACAGCCCAGCAATGCAGGATTAGGTGTGATGTTTTTGAAAAGGTAACAGCATTATAACATGGCTTAAAGTTCACAGAAGTCAATTTTGCATAATATAGGACTTTTTAAGTTACATTTTTCCTGTCGTTTATGACAGTAAATGTATGAAAATTATTGTGTTATACTGTTTGTTAAGTTCAGCTGATTAGACAAGACAATATGTCATGGTTCTAAATTATATATATAAATATTTCCAGGAAAAAGGCAAAGTAAAATGTACCTGCTGTTGTTATTTATGTTGAGTTACTTTATATGAAGCTTCTTAGGTCAGCATTGTGGGTTTAAATTTGTAGTATTCAGTGTGCCTCTTTTTCCTATTCAGGTCAGTTTTATCATGGGGTAAGTTTTGAGCTGTCACACCCAGATCGAGCAGAGAGTATCATGTTTGTGAAAGGACGAGAACTCAACGTCTCCAGGTGATTGTAGAACTTTTTTCTACCTCCTTTAATTTAACTGTGCTTATAGTTGTTTTTTGTGACTTGCAGACACTGGCAGAAGGACTTCAGCCTGGACGTGATATCTGGAAAAAGTATTGGGTGCTGGTTTGTAGGGAACAATGGCACGGGGCTCATAGATGGAGCAGCCTCTGACTACATTGTGCCAAGTCTCTTTGAGAATTCCTGGGAGCAGATAGGGAATATTGTACAGAATTTGTGAAATTAATAATCTACAATCATCATTTTTGGTCTGGGCACCATCAAGCACCTCTCCAGAAGGCTACCCGAAAACTTCTGTATCACACAGAAGTTCTAAAAAAAAAAAAAAAAAAAAAAAAATACATTGAATACATTTTTTTGCCAAGTAGATTCTGAAAGTTATAAGCCTAGTCTGCTGCTAATAAACAGTAGAGCTGTGCAATCAGTTCATTTAAATCAAATTGAGACCCATTTGTTTCAATGGAGTTCATTGTCAATGAGATCACCTTAACTGATATGTCTGTAACCAATCCTCTATCTGTAAAAGCTTGTGATTTGAAGCAGAGTGTGGACTTTGAAGGTAGGTTTTTGACTTTTTTGTGTTAAGTGGCACAGACTAAAAGTCTGTTTTGTAAGTTAATTGAATTAAAAGCAGTCTTCATTTGTCTTTAAGAGGGAAAAGATCTGATATTGTGATCAATCAATATGAGAAGAAAAGTAATAGACCTAACAGGCATTTCCGTTATTCATATAAGCCAGGTAGGCATATTGTTACTGTAAGTTATATACCAAAGGAAACTGTTGTTGTTCTTTTAAAGAGAAGATATAACTTTAGGAATGAAATATATATTACACAGCGCACTATAGACTACAGTGTGTGAAAAGGACAAAAGAATGTCAAGTTTGTTGTATTTTTTCTAAAACAATGCAATTTCATTAAGCTCTGTTTTTGTATTTTGAACATAATAAAATAGTTATAAAACATAAATATACGTTCCGTGGATTATCCTCTTATCGCTTAAAATTGCAGCATATCATTTTATGTTTTGTTATCATGGACATGCATCGGTTGTTTGGTAAATGGCTGAAAATTGTAAGATTTGGTATGACGATATCGATATCCAGCAGGGGGCACCCTTACGTTGTAGAAACCGCATGCTTCGACCCGACCTCATCCTCCTCCTCCTCACCCCGAACTGACTAAAACCATGCAGCCCATTGATCCATGATGAAGCCTTTCAAGTTCACAGAGCACGTGTCTAAACCAGGTACCAGACCGACTACATGAAGGATCTTGACGATTTTCGACTAATGGTTAAAATTAGAATTAGTTTGCAAATTAGGCCTACTGCGTGCAAGTTTCTGAAAAATGCCATAAACGCTGTTAGACTGATTTACTGATTTTATTTTAGCATAAAGGCTAAATAGCTAAATAAAATATGGTTTCATTATTTCACATAGTCTGTAGTTATTCATCCTACGAACAACCTAACTCCCAAGAACTTAGCTTCCTAAACTTCAATAATGCTGTAAGCTCCATACAGCGTATTTTCTGCACGGCTTAAATGAGGTTTAGCAGCTGCGAGCTCATTCTAGTCTCAGAGCTGTTCAAAAACAACAGGGTCTCGTAGCATCTTAAAAATCAATTATTATTATTACAAATGGGACAAAACTGGGACTGCCTATGTATATCCACTTATTACTCTGCTTTTTTGTGGCTTAATTGTGCGACATTGTCTATGTATCCACAAACTTTTTAGATGCAAAATTCAAAATGTATTGTATAGACCTACGTGGAGGCCCAAGCTATAAGCTATAAGATAATAGTACCGAAAAACAAATAGTAGTTGAAAAGTGGTGTTGAAGTTGCTCTGCACGTAAAATAGATTATTCCTTGTAATTACATCATATCAGTAGTAAAGTATTTGTCTTACTGTACTTTTTTTTTTTTTTATTATAGTCGTAGTTAAGTAGTTGTATAGATTTGGATTATGACGTAATTCAGACTTTATGGTACATTACCTTCATAAACTCTTACAGTCAATTATGGATAGGTTTTTATACAGTGATTTTGACCGTGAATGTCATAAAAATGCTCTGAAAAAGCTGTGGCATTATCAGTGATAGTGCATACGGGACAAAGGATGGAAATAAGCCTATAACTACAATTAAGTATAATTACATACATGCATCTCTTGTATGTTGATTAACACCCACCATCTGACCAAATAAATAACATTAACATTATTAATATATTCAGGTTTATATTATATTTTGAAACCTTTGTTGTTATTTGTTTGTAATGCTTTTCCTTTTTGAAATTCTAGTACATTATGCTGATATTTATGCACTATTATGCCTTTGTTTTTAGGGACTCCTTCACTCCACTCTGGCTCCGATTACGCAGACTATAATAGTGAGGGTAAGTGTGCTGACCCCAGTCATGTCGGAAGTTCAACAGTTCGTCTGGTGTTCGTGAGGGGGATCGCTGGAGAAGTGTTTGCCTGTGTGTGTCTGTGCTGGTTTATACGTGTGTGTTTGGCTAAGCTCTCTGATTAACTGCAGATGTGCACGGCTCTGGGTGTTGGCTATAGTTAAAGAGGACCCGCTGTACTTCATTCAGGCCTACTTACACACAGTGCTCAAATGACTTCTTCGCACATGACTAGCATTAATATCTGTGCTGTACATTACAAACGTTCCTTCAGGGTCAGCAACATCAGGTCACTGAAAGAAAAAAAAGTTTGGGTTTTGGTGAGAAATTGTGCTCCTGATCGCCACTAGAGGGCAGAAGAGTGCTGTAAACAGTGAGACAAAGTTTGCGTCCTTGCTTGTATTTAATGTGCCAGCGTGAAATGAAAAAGTAGACCTACACAAGTGTAATTATTTACGGAAAGAATAATACATAACTTACAGAAAATCAAGTTTTCCCCTTTATTTTATAATTTTAAGGTTTACATTTTAATTTTACATTCAAGCTGTAAAACAATACCTTACCTGAATTCCATTGCATCATGTCAGAGTAAAAAAAATCTAATAATTATATGTTAAGAACGATATATGTGCTCATGATACTGTATTTAAGATATATCTGGAAGTCTTAACAGTTTAATGTATTTTGTTCATTTTGATTTATTTCAGAAACACTGTACTGCAGACTACTAATCCTACACGAGTTTGATAACCACTATTTCACATCAGTGTCCTCCCTTCACAATTGAACAAACTTCTAAACCTCTAAAAGAAATCCATCCATGGTAAGTTGTTCTTTTTTCCATTTTAACCCTTTCCTTTGCCTCACCTCACCTCTCAGGTCGGTACTCTCTCTCTCTCTTCCTCGTGCCCGTGTGAATATTTGACATTGTTGTTGCCGCTGGTGCGTGATGCAGGGACTGAGCGCTCATTGTGTCTTTGTGGTGTGGGCTCTGCTGCGGTATGCGGCTCCTCTGCGTGTGGTGTGTGGTGACAGGCGTGTGGCCGCTGACGCCAGCCGGTCGCCGGGCTGTCTGTCCCTCTGTCTCTACGGTTACACCTGAGCGCTGCTGACATGGCCTCACAACCGTGCAACCACACCTGCAGGTGAGCTCTGCAACCACGGCAACATGAGGGAAAACTCATTTTTTCAGGCTTCTTATTGTAGTTTGTAGATTGAGCGGATTAATTTAATTAGTGGTTTTCAGAATGCGATTTATCCAAAAGGTAAATTCACAAATGTTAAACCGGATCATTTCTGTTAGTGACTGCACCCTCGAACTCACTATATTTCCACAAAAATCTGCATTTTGTTAATTTTGGCTGCCTCCCATTTGTATTAAGTATTATTGACTTATAGAATATTGTGGTCTGGAACCCAGCAATAGTATAGAACTTTGCAGAATGTGTTATTTACTTTTGGTCAAATCTATTGATAATATAACAACAGGCTACAATGGTAGTGTAGTTAAAAAAACATTTAGATCTAGATTTAATAATACATTTAACTTACATTGATCATGTTTTGTCCTGATTTAGTTTGAGTTTTGAACTGTTTAATTTACTCTGCCTATATGAAAAGTGGACCACTTAAAGCCATATCAAACCTTTGCAATGGTTTCCTAATATTATCCATAATTCTGTTATACTTAGTTATACTTTGTAGAAATCTGGTTCAGTTGTGGGCTTTGACAATCAAAAGGTCCGAGTGGAGTGAGCATTTGAAGGGAGCTCTGCAGGCATGTAGCGATATGCTGTGGAAGTCCGCTCCATATTGCAGCGGGCCGCGCTGTAATCCTTGGTACTTAGTGTGTTCTTTGGGGCTGCTGAGGTGAAAAGTTGAACCTGGTGTTGACCTTCTCTTGAAATAAGGCTTAGCTCTGAAGTCAGGCCCAGGCCAAAGGCACAGGGAGGATATTCTGGAGTTCCTGTGCCCTCCTCAACTCTCCCCTCCCACACGGAAACAATTCACATCTACGATAAGACGCTGTACATATTTTCAGCATTTTATCTCTCGTGTTTTGGTTGTTTGTTTTTACTTCATGACGAAGGTCTTGTGTCCTCTTGTCACGGTGCTGTTAATCATCATCGCATCTGATCCTTTGGTGCGAGGAGTGATCAATGGTGTCTGTTTTTATCACTACAGAGAGTTGGATTTCAGAAAGATGAAAACAAGCTAACTATTTCAACATACAAAAATATACAAACAAATTTAAAAAAACACAAGATTAGACTGAAAGACAATTGAATGCAGGTTTTGGCATTTCACAAATATACCAAAAACATAAATAAAACACTAGCAGTAAAAGACGTCTACAACTAATTTGAAAGACACTGTTACTTTAAACATGATATCCTTACTACTCAGTAAATGAGTAAATGGTATCATATTTATAACTTGTACAAGTGTTAAATTTTCTATTGGTTTAAATTACATAAAAATCCTACAAAATATTATATTATATAAATGTGCAAAGAAGTATGTTTTACCTCCTTTGTTCTAATAATCCAGGCAATAGGGATGCCACACAGCTATGTTTATTTTTGACACCCTGACTAAACAACAGGAGGATCTTCTATTTACTTTTATTGACATTGTCTAATGATCACCATTCCTCTATGGAACAAGCTTTATGAAATCAAACTTTTGTGACATAAATAATCACAATTATTAATTCACCAAATAATCAGTAGACATCACTACCAGCTAATTAGGCTCAGAACTAGGTTTGTGTTTCCTCTTGCTTTTTTAAAACTATGAGATTTGTAAAAAGTCTCAGGCACATACTGGATACTGGATACAGACAGGGTTTTAAATAATAAAGCATTAATTACTGTTTTTAAAAATAACCCTTTTTCAAATAGTCTATTATTTTTACCATAAATCTCTTGTGCTGTTCAATTTACAGGTCTGATGGGTTTGATATAGGACCTCAAATCCTTATCTATGACATGGCTTAATCTTCAAAAATATCACCAAACTGAAATTTTGTTAGCTACTTTAGCATTGTTTGTGCGTCGCATCACTTGACTTCACAGCAGTAGAGGCTGCACACTTTGTGAAGATTGACTTTTCTTATCGCGCTCAATCGTTCATTCACTGATGATATTTGCTGATTCAAAGCAGTGTGACCTAGTATTTTGAACCAGAACTTGCTCTGACATTCCCCGAGTCAACTGGAGCAGCTGCCTTCACGTCCCAGAGATATGAGCTTGACGGTGGACATTGAGGCATACGTACTGCACTCTCTTCTCCATCTGTTTTAGTTTTGGAATGGTTGTGATAACCTCGCGCCGACCCCTGATTGGTCTAATCTCACCATCATCTTCCCGAGCTGGTCAGCTGACAGAGAGCTGCGCTGCCATTGGCCCAAGCATCACTGAGGGACAGGAATTTGTTTAGTGCTTGTCTTAGGAAAACTTAGCCAGTGAGAAGTTTAGTCTGCCGTCTGAACCATAGCAAAACTTCAAAACACAGAATAAGGAGGAAGTTTGGGGTGAAAATAGATGAAGAAAGTTTACTGGCAGTTGATGTTCAGTGCACTGCGGTTCTACTCTGCAGAAAGCGCAAACAAAATTAAATAATATGTAAACAACAACAATAAGTTGTTAATATTACCCATTAATTACTTTTATTTCAAAATGTTAAAGAAGACATATTATGCCTTTATCTGGTATATAATCTGGTTATGATGGTTATAATGCTTTATCTGGGTATAATCTATGACACCTTCAGATCATTATTTTATATTGATCTAAAAGGACTTAATAAAAGAAACAAGTTATCTGACTTTTGGTTGAAAACTGCTGATTTCTGCGTGCCCCTTTACAGTAGGTCATCGTAAACGCCATCACAACGAATTGTCAACCCCACCTACAGTTACAGCTACAGTTCACAGTAGCAAGCAGTGTTTTGCATCTATTCCAAAA
>KN483500.1:7544-34551 GCA_000787095.1 Periophthalmodon schlosseri | reverse complement strand
TGAACCCTATGTGTATCACTGAAAAAAAAAAGGAGGACGAAGTAAGTACACCCTATACCCCATACACTGGCCATCTATGGGGTATAGGGGAAAAGTGGAATTTTCAAAATGCCTTCTTGATTGCAGAAGAATAAAGATTACTCAAACATGCATGAAGCAGTCTAAATATAACTTTGAGTGACTGAATGACAAGGGGAAACAATTATAACATGGGTAAAACCTTTTAAAAATCGATTTTGCATAATATGTCTCCTTTAAGGTAATTGTAGTAAGTGTTTAACCTGACCAACGCAGTGGGAGGTGGACTGGCCGTCATGATAGTGTGGAAAAATGAATGTTCTCACTTCTCATTATAGAGTCATTACTGATTAATTGACTTAGATGATTCTTGATTCTTAGAACAATTTTTTTCAAGTAGAAATTCTAAAATATTAAATATGAGGCACTGGTTGAACTGGTTGTGGATATTTGAAAGAGCCATGCTAAACTATATGTGCACCATGTGTACCATTGTTAAGTACTTTTGTTATTTCATAGGCCCAAAGATACTTATTCTAAAGGGCCAATACTTAAACAACATACTGATTTAGTTTAACTGTGCATTCACACATCCATCACAATTGGGACTGAATCCAGGACTAAACCTGAACTGGCCCAGGGCTATAACCAACCAAGACCAAACTAAGGCTACATCAGAACTAAACTGGGGCCAAACCAGGACCAAACCAGGTCTCCCCAGAATGCGCCATTACATATAAAAATTGCTATATCCATGGGGGTGAAATATTTGGTGTAGTGTTCAGTAGAAGGCGCTCTAGGCCTTGTGTTTGGGCTTTAGTCCGCTCTGATTAGATGAGATTAGACGACTACTGTGTTTGTTTGTTTTGAATTGGGAGGGGCCAGGCTGCTACTACTACTATTCTTCTATCCCTCCCCAGGATTCTCCCCCAAGGCACAGTCGACTGGAGCCCCCCTGACCTCTCCATCACCCCGTCCTAACCCGTGTCAACCAAGGCATCCTGGGAACACAGACAGAGAGTATAGGAGAGAGCTGCAGTGTCTTAGAGCTTACTAACCCAAATCATAAGCAGATTCTTTCCAGGTTGCAGGCAGAGCCACCCAGGTCGACTGATCCAGCAGTTCATCCCAGTAGGTTCATGCATCTTTATCTGCGTAAACTGAAAGAAGTGCTATATTATTTCACAAAACAAAATTCTGATTATTTTCGCTTTTTTGTGGCATTAAAAAAGAAAGATGAGGGAAAGTTAAAAATTAAAGGACCCTTTTATAGCTTGCTAGGAGGTCGAGCTCGTGCACCTGGTTTAAAAGCGGCAGTAAGCCTGTGTAATTGTACCATGTAAAGGGAGAGGTGATAACGTGGGTATTTGGTTTTTTATATTTCCAATTCTGATCACCTATTTGTGTATCCCATTTCATTCTCAGTATGTGCTGTTGTTTTGCCCTCTCAGTCTCGTGATTTTACAACAATTTGTGTTTCATTTCGTCTCCACATTCACTTTGTATAGTTAAGTCAGGAGCACAATCGCTTTTCACTACTCTCTCTCGCTCTCTCTCTCACACACACACACACGCGCACACACGCACACACGCACACACACACACACACACACACACGCACAGAGCACGCTCCTCTGCTGACCTCTTGTTCATCTCCTGCATGGCCTTAGGGTGAGGCAGCCTGGCACCAGACAGTTATTCAAGCCCCTCAGCAGCATCACAACAGGTCAGCTCCTCACACTGTCTATTCTGTTTGAGCTGCTTGTTTAGTTTTTTCAATATTGTCTTTGCACTCCAGATTGGATGTCAACTTTATTACGTTTTAAAAGTTGATACCTGGGCTAGTGTTGTCATGATACTAAAATTTCTATGTTAAGGATTCCATAATGATAATGAAAAACACTCTTTTTTTGACAGTAGAATGGCATTTTTAGCTCTACATAATAGTTTCCTAAATATCACCATGTGGTCTCGTACTAGTTCTGATATAGATCAAGACTATTCTCAAACTATTCAGGAAAGGTCCCATTTTGATTGATTAATATATGGGTATCTTTTAACACTCTGAAGTAGACATGCATGTAAGTCAAGTCTGACCCATAGTTGGTGTTAAAGTTAAAATACTTGAATAGTAAAAAAGTAACTGTAATTTTTGACTACCAGGCACACTTGGTTGAAGATCATTGCTTGTTTGCCGTATATGTTCAACACAATATTCTTTCAAAATGGGGCATAAATTAAAGCGTAGAAGAAACTAATTGGCTTTGGCTTAATTATTTTCTTTGTAGATTCTCTTTTTATTGTTTCAAACCCTTTAAAGTGGAAAATATGTTATTCCACCTTAAATTAATTTTGTTTTTTTTTATGTTTCATTGAATTTTAATCCCATAAAACGTGAAATAAAAGCAAAGGGCTGCTCTGATTGGATTTAAAGTCGTCTTTGTAAACATTGTGACCCGTGCCTCCCTCTCCCTCTTAAAGAAAGTGTCTTCATGACGAGAAGGAGATGAAGGTATTTCGTTAAAAAGAGGACAGTGGATGGGAGACAGACGTTTGGAGTCTTTGTTAGGCCTGGTTTTGTGACACTTTTGTTCTTCTAAATCCTCTTCGGTGCGCGTGTTTCAGCGAGCTCTGCTTTGTGCGATTAGAGACCGTTGTGTGAGCGGCTCGTTTAAATAAGACGTCATTTCAAACTATTATTGTGTCTTTGAATTACTCCTGCCTTATATCAATAAACCACTGTCATCTAGTCTTTCAAGTAGTAATATTCAACTTTGTCAGGGTTTTCCGCTTCTCTACAACTCCAAACTCTAAACCACGCAGCACATTCAGATGGGATTGTGTGAGTTAAATAAACTGTATTGTGCTGTATGTTTTACTGTAACTTGGTGGAGAAGGTCATCAGCTAGAGCAGTCTTTGTGCAAAGTCCTAATATCTAGATTGGAAAGTGATCTATATGAACTACTGCATAATGTTGAAATATGGACTGGTAGATAGAGACATGCACATCCGATAAAAGTTGAGTCTGCCTGCTGGGTCGAGAGTCAAAAAATTGTAAAAATTGTGGTATTAAAAAAATACAAAAAATTGGGAGCTCCAAAGAACTGCGGTGCAGATCTGTTTTAAATTTTTGTTTTAAAATTTTGTTTTTTGTTTTTATATGTACATATGATTAGCCAGCATAGAAACACCTGTCATCCAGTTTATCATCCAGATTGTTTTTTTTTAATATACTTTTAAGGCAGTAAGCTACATCATTACCACTGAAGGCACAAGTATTTAATAAAATATCTAAGAAAGGCAGGGCCTGGTTAGTACTTTGATGGGAGATCGCTGGCAATACCAGGGACCAGAATGGGGTAGCAGTGGCTCTAGTGTAAACTGTCAGTGTGTTTTTAAGCAAGACACTTCACCCACATATGGAAGTGATGTGTGCATGCTCGAAGTGGCCGATGGTGCAGATTGGTGGCCTGTCAGTCTACCCCAGGTTACAAGAGTAGCTTTCCACTGAGTATTGACTTACTGAATAATGCAGCAATGTGGGTGTTGCTATATACCGGTAAATCCAATGCATTATTAATATTAAAATACATTACCATACATGTAGCTCAAAGTTTATGATTTTGTTATTCCCATTACTTATGATACACAACTAAGAATAACAGTTGATATAACTGGAATAATACATTAATACAAATACAATTTTTGTGAATAATATTCTTTGAATATGATTATGTTTAGTGCCCCACTAACATCTGTGTTGATGACTAAACCCCCCTACAGTTAAAATGCAAAGGCAGTCAGAGAAATGAGTCAAAATCGAGTCTTTGAGGCTAATAAAAAGTGTGAAATCAGACAGGGGGCTGGTAGAGCTGGAGTGATGTCAGTAAACCACCCCACCAGAGATGAGCCATATCACCAGAGGAATCAGCCGAAATCTGAGTTGCGCCATTAGAGGCAGGGAAAGGCAGTGTCCTGATGGAGAGAGAATCAGAGAGGGGTAGAGAGAGGTAGAAGGAAACAAGGAAGGTGGTGAAACACAGAAGGGATTGTTCCACAACAGACTGACGGACCTTTTAGCCTTATCTGCCCGAGCTACTCTTACAGAAAACCAAAGCCATTTCCCATTCTCTCATTTCTCCTGTCTGCCTCAGACTCCTTCTTCTCCCTGTCTTCTTTTGTCCATCAGTCTTTAACCAGCCTTTCTTAAGATTCCTCCTAACCCTTCCACTTGCCTCTTACTTTGTACCACACGTTGAGGTATGTCTTAGCAAATGCCTTTTTAAAATTTCAAATATTTTATGGGTCACAAACCAGAGCAAAACAATCCCAAAGATTGCATCATATTTATTTCATTGTGTACACAAAAATAGCAGACAAAAATAGCAGCACAATTAAGTTACAATGAAGCATATCATATAACCGTCATATCATTGTCATCATTACATAAATCGACAAAACAACAATAATAATAATATATAGCACTTATGTTACATGTGAAATGCTATGTACTTAAGTCTGGTAAGTATGGTCTTGCAGAATAACCACAGCATCCACTGGGCACTTGCACCCTTTCCACAATACAGTAAGTAATGTTGTTTCTGTTTCTATCTAACTCCTTAAATTGACATGTCAAGTGCTTCATCACATTTCTCACTGTAAAAAGATTTCCTTGATTTTCTCAGAAAGCATTACGGTTTTAAGGGCACTATAGAAAGAACCCTTGCCTTTACAGCAGTTCATATTTGCATTTGTTTACATGATCTGCTCTCTACACATTTGGATTTTCCGCATGATGTTTTGATGCGTCCCTTTTTGCCCAGATGTTGATAGGCGCAGACAGGCGGCATTTGGTTGTGATGACACCGTGAGCCGCGCCTCTCCTCCCGCTCTGACAGAACGAAACGGATGGATAATTAGATATCAAAGGACGACAGGCAGGGTGTGGCGAGCTGCGCGGGGCCCGACCAGGGTAAAGCACTTATTAATGAGATACGCCTTATCTGCACTCCTCCCAGGAATTCTGCCTTTGATCGGCCTGACTCCGGACTTAATACATTTTTGATTGATAGGCCTGGATGACAGAGAGAGGCGGTGTGCGTTTTGTAGGTGGGTGTGGGTGGGGTAAATGAAGGCGGTTACTGTAACGATGCCCTTCACATGTATAACTTACTCCTGACTGTGTTTGCTTGCATGGTTTAAGTTCAAATGTGTGGCCTCACAACTCTGGATTTTTTTGGAGAGCGGATAAATCTTAGTTCTTGTGACAAATAGGTAATGTATGAGCGGACACACCCTCATATTCCTCTCCCTCTAAACACATAAATTAGCCAGGACAACCCAAACAGACAGTCGTGTTCAGTCACCTTAACCCCTGCTATAACTCACAGCGCAGAGCAGGAGAGAATCTTTTTGCGCTGGTGAGGCAGGCCTGTGGAGGCGGTCCGAGATAAGCCCCTATCCCTGTCTGAAGATGAGTTATAACCCACCCAGGAGGATGTGGCTAGCAGTGACCTATACCCGGACACGATACACGGCTTTGTGGGATTGGAGGAGCCGCCGGTGTACTCCTGTTAGCGAGACACTGCACAACCTCGTGCAGAGATAATGGCCCCGCTCTCAATAACACCTTGACCAGAAGGAGAAGAAGCAAGCAGCACAACATCACTCAAACATAAAATCTGCGCCTCCCAAATCTCCGGCGCCTCCCGTTGGTCCTGACAGGAGGTGACTGAGCGTAACCATTTCAGCAGCGTGTCACCTTGTTATGAGTCTCTGTCGCTGTGAGGCGTGGGTGAAATTAAAGAAGCCATAACCACTGCTCCGTCAGTGGATGTTGTATCACCGTCCATTTATTACCATGCCAACAGAAAACAGGGCACACCCCTTTCACAAGTCTGCAGATCGCTCAGTGTGACAGGCACATCTCACACTTGTGAATCAGTCATGGACAAAGAGCATGCAAGGCTCATTTCACCTTGTTTCAAAATTGCTGTTGTCTTAAATGAGTAAATAAACATGTTTAGTTGGTCCCAGGATATGTTTTGATAATAGTTGTGCCTTTATGTCCACAGATCATTGCAAAGCTCCTCCTGTATATTAATGGAGTGAACATTAGCACTTCATAGTCCTTCTCATGGAGTGGTTGCGCATATGGAATATAGGTGTTGAAGTTTTTCCAGGTAACTAGTGATTTTTAGGTAACTCAAACAGGCATAATCAAATAGAGGCAAAATAAATCTTTTGTTTAATTATAGGAGTAGATTCTTTTAATTTGTGTTTTGAGAAATACTGTGTTTTTATTCATTTAGTACCATATTCGGCTAATATTTGTGTATATTAGACAAAAAAACTGTTTATTTTTGCTTGGAAGTTGGATGTTTATCTCAATGGCTTTACAGAACATGTAAGCATTTTTTGCTTGAATGACTTTTTAGAGCCACATCAGACCACTTTGGGATATGTTAACCTGCAAACCGACTCGCATTGTATCGCTCAAGTGGAATTTTTTATTTATGTCCTCTTCTTCTATTTTAAAGCAAATTATTTGCTTTAATTAAATGTACAACAGAAAAAGCTGTTGGCTGAAGAGGTTGTTTGGTGAGCGTTACAACTCAGAGAAGATGCTGTGTCAGTTACTAACAATCACATGCAGATTGGAGCATCAAAGTTTTCATCCAGCACACTAGGCAGCAGTGCCGGACACAGCGTGCACCTCCATGAGAACATGATGAAAAGGAGTCAGCGCAGAATGGAGATTGGGTGTGAAGCGAGACAGTGAGGAGGGGGTTAGATGATAAGAGTGGGAAGGACTGATAGAGAGGGAGAAACCGTGTAGAGAAAGAAAATGATTAAAAACACAATCACCCGTCGGAGACTGATAAACCAACGAGTCGTTAATTGGAAGCGTGCAACTCGTGGGGATATGCCCGGATTAGGCTCACTTCTCTCCTTGTCTTGGCTTTTTCCACTTAGTTTGATACTCATTTTTACGCATTCACCGACCTATGGACAAACTTCAAAGTCAAAGTAGTTTGTTTTATGCTACTGTTAAAATAAATGATGACTCAAAGATGGAGAGACAAAGAAGAGTGAAGTTAAAGCTATTTTTGAGTGATCTGGGCGTTCAGGACGTCTTGGAGATGGGAGATGGTTGCGGGTCCATAAACAAAGGGCTGACATGCCACCCATCACCCCGGCAGGTCTGGCTGCTGCTGCCTAGATAAAGCCCCAACGCTGCCTCTTGTATCAACACCATCCATCATCCATCTATGCCTGCCTGCCAGCCGCCCACAAACTCGCCCTCACATCGGGCCTCTCACTCCCTGCACCTGCCTTGCTGCCAGTGTGTTTTTGCAAGAGGATAAACTTTTAAATAGAAGCAAATTTAAGTAACATTCTGTTCTATTTCTCAGTTTAAATGTTTGTTATTCTAATAGGTAAAAATCGCAGGAGGCAGGTGTGTAAAATGGAGGCATAGTAGGCTGAATAGCAAGCCCACTCACCACACAGGTTATTATATTATCCCAGTAGACTCGTTCTGAAATACCCCGGGTTTAAACTACCTTTAGAGCACTGCGGACACTGTGGAGACTGGTACTGGAGAAGTTCTGAGGAGGTACTGGGGAAGTCTGCGGAAAGAATTCGGTCTGGAGCGGTTTCTAGGTAATTAGTCGAGTTTTTATGTGCTATCGTGTGACCCTGCACAGCGTTGGTCTTATACGCACCACAGTATGATGTAATTGGTGTGACAGGCAGTCTGCCGAAGTGTGAGTGTAAACAAGGCGTTACTATGTCCATAAATAAATCATCAATACAGTATGCAGCAGTAGGAAGACCAGGTTGTGTGTGCTTGCTTAGTGTCAGTTTTGTCTCTTTGCAGATTTAAAATTAAATAAATGTATAGATATTTCTGTCCTTAGGCTTTATATATATAGTACTGAGCACATAAGGAACAGTGGGTAGAGACATTCAACAATATTTTGAATTTTTCTTTAAAGAAACTTCTGGATTTATTATGTGAAAAAAGACTAAACATGGACCCATAGCGGGTGATTTTCCATTAATTCATCACTTACAACTTACAGTACTTTTTGTCGTCACAAACATTTACATCATTGTTGCCATTGTTTGTTTTTTTTTATTATATATTGGGTTAAGAAACATCAATCACTGATGTGTCCCCGAACTCCTATCTTTTTCTATGTGCTCCAATGTCACCTGAATTTGTCAAAGCACGAGTGGCAGTTTTTGTTTCCTTTGAGAATTGATTGGGTTTAATGTTTTTTCTCATCAAATCATACAAAGCAAGACTCTGGCTGGTTTGGCACAAGAGCATTTCCCAAAACTAGCCTGACAAAATATTAAAGTGTGATGCAGAGAATTTTTAGCCCGGTAAATGACCCTTCAGGCCACCATTGTTCCCTCGTCAATTTGGGTTTGTATGAGCATCTCTGCCTTTTCTTTGCTGCTACTGGGGAAAAGACATTATGCAAATGCCGATGGGCACTGTAAAGAAACAATGTTGACATCTTCTATCCTTGCTGCCCCCTAAATTCACACACATCATGCACGCACAATTCAAAGGGCTCTCTTTTGGCCCAGTTTGGTGGCTCTGTCTCTTTTGGCTGTCTCTCAAGCATACATTAACAAATGCGGCCATACCACCTGTGCTTTAGCCTTTCTTCCATCCATTCTGGCCCGTTTACCACTGAACAACCACAAGACAGGACGACAGAATGATGTCAGCCATTTTTACAAACAATGTTGGGTTATCTGAAGAAAAGAGACCAGAAAATCCAGAAAAACTTTTTCTTCTGTTGAAGAAAGATTAGTTACCACCACCAGTGCTAACTAGGTTGCCCTGGCCTGAATAACCGTCAGTTGTCTTTTATTGTTACAATTGGCTATGTGCACATTGCTGGGATAGTTCCTGTCACTAATGCAGAATAAAGTGAATACTTCACCAGAAGTCACTTCTGTGTTTGTAAAGGTAGATTGTTTTGTCTTGTGAAATTTTAATTGAAATTTTATTTGTTTATTTATATTGTGTGTTTAATTAAAGTTAGCGTTAGCTTTGAGACACAAACACCTACCTTTGTAACCACATGATGTGAACCAAGTGTTCACATCATACATAGAGTCATGAACATCTTGTCAGTCAGGATCCTAAAAACAAAACCAATAAAATAAATGAATAAATAAAAGCACAAAGCAGAGATTTAATTGAGCCACAGTAGTGATGCAACTTGGGTGATGTTGTCCATCGTGCCAATTATGCAATAGGTGAAGTTTTAAATGTTGAAAGCACCTATGATTTGTTATAGCATTACATTATATCCACCTGGGATGCCACTCTGCCACAGAATAATACTTTTGAGTCTTCATATAAAGCACTGGCTTCCGGCTCCCATTTCTTGTGGTCAGTCAAACAACTGATCACAGCTAAACTCATATTTCATTATTGTAAGAAGATATTTATCCTTCATGGATCCCTGATGATCAGACTATTAACATTTTAAGAAAGAACCTATGCCATTGCAGTGGTCTATGCTAGTTTGAACATTTCCAATGTAGTGTGTTCCTACAGTACTGTTGTATGAGTTTGTCCATCCAACAGTTTGCAGTCAAATTCTACTTTAAGGCAATTCTTATGGGGCATAAACTGCTCACACCGTGTTACACAGCTTAGCGTGAGCTCAGGGTTGGAAGGTCTCCAGAACTGAGATAAAGTGTACACAGGTCACAATATAACACACATTCTCGTTGAGAACAAAACTTGGTCACAAACCCATACTTTGTTCATCTACATGTTATTGTATTCTGATCAAATAGAGCCCAGAGTTAAGTCCATGTAAATGCACTTTTTACATATTTTTGAAGAGATTTTCTATAAGCAAAACTCAGCAGCACATTCAGAAAGTCTGGGGAATAGAGAGATAGAACAGTAGGAACGAGGGAAATGGTCCAACCTAAAGATGAATTAAAATGAATAAAAGAGTACAAATGGGAAAAGGGCCTATCATTTTGTTCTTTTAATGAATAAAGTGCAGATATGAGTGTCTTTAGAAGCTGTCTCACAGTTTCTCCATCTTCTCCATGTTCAACAAATGAGAGTCGAGTGTAATCAACGTCGACTAATTTTTACCAAAAGTTTTGTTAGCAAGACAACCTTGGGCGTCATTTGGTGGGAAAAAATAACTCTTTCCTTTCTTCCTCTATTTCTTATGTGCAGCTGAGGAAACTGATCCCTAATTTGGCAATATAAAACAAATGTCTAGTTAGTGTCACATGTATATATGTTATACTAGGGCTGCAGCAATTTATAAACTAAGTGTGACTATAAAAATTATCATAGTTGTATTTTGATAAGCTTAATTGTTATCTGGACTACACAGACTCTAAAACACATATGAAAAGACCTTATAAAACAAATACTGTGACATCAAAATATCAAAAAAGGATAAACAGTTTTCATCAGCAATACACTTCATTGATGGGTATTCTATTTAAAAGCCTTCACTCACCATATTTCAACCTTTATTTGGTTAAAATGTGTTTTAAAAATAAAAATTTACGCAGCACGCAGCAAGTCCCTCTGTACAGACCGGTGACTGACCTGCCCACTGTCCATTCAGCTGGGAGGAGCAGCGGGAACAGGCTCTGTTTTATGCTGGCTTGATTGTGAACATACTTTAACTTATTGTTAAATGAGTACAAAATTAAAGTAAGAGATCCCTGCTTTTACGTTCTTTTGTGTATTCTATTAGCAATCTTAGATTTGAATTTATTATATCTAAAACCTAAACGCACTGTTGTTTCACAGTGTCTTCAGTGGATTCCGTTATTTCCCTTCTTAGACAAGACAAATGAGCCCCATCTCCTGCTTATGATCGTGAGCTCATGCCATCGTCTCTCGCCTCTAATGATGTTGGCAAGTCACGCGTGGCCGGGAACAAGCCCACTGCATTGAGAACCCCTGCGCTGGCCTAGTGTCCATTAACCTCATGAGTCAGCTGTTGACACCAGCCCCAGTCCAGTGTGGCACTTCAAACAGCGACCCACAGGCCCGGCTGAAAGCTTGTGGCTGTGAGGGGGCGACTCGGAGAAGACAATGGTTTGTGATACGACTGCTCAGGAATGTCCCGTGTTGAAGGTCGTGTGAAACAGCACTGCCACTATGAGTAACCTTTGGGCCCAGTGCTCAACTTCGACCCGGAAGTAGTCAGGTCACGTATTGGGGCTTGTCTCTGTTGACAGCAGCCTTTTCTATTTACGCTCAACTCTGTCTGCTCTTTCTCTTGGGAAACTCATGCAGTCACAACAGCCATTTTGATAATTTACCTAGGGAGAAATATAATCACAAACTAAGCTAAGACTTTCCTGACTTAAATAATTTCATGTTTTGCTTGAATGAGTTGGATATTTTCCTCCAAACAGGCATGTTTTTCTTCCCTCAATGGTAACAACTACATGCTTTTTGTTAACTTCAAAATGTGCAAGTTGTTGTAATCCCTCATTCAAAATGTGTAAATATTTACACAAATATTATTTTTACTTGTTTTTTAGAGGTAACATTCAGTTTTAACATTGCAGCAGAGAGATACACAAAATGTCTGAAAAGTTTATTATCACATTGTACTGTATTAACTACGTTTTTCTAATTATCAATAATACAATATCATAGTGCACTGTAATTGCAGGCCGGCTTTAACCTCATATCAGTGTTTGGGGTGTCTGAGAATAAAGTAAAGTGAAAAAGGCATGGATTAAGTTAGAGTTGATGTGAAAGTCACAGAGTTCATGTTACAAGTTAAACAAACAGAAGGGCCTTTGGAGAGGTTGAGCCTGAGGTTTGCGCAAGTTAAGTAAATTAGTGTAAATTTGCAGAAGTAACTTAATTTTGAGAGAAAACAAATGGTGGAATTTTAATTGAGCACAATACCATTCAAAAACTTGGCTCAATGGAGAAAATGAAGCAAGACTGATGGAAAGACTAATGATTAGTGTAGACGGCTGCCACAGCAATTATCACCGGTCTTTACTTGGCTGAACTGGGTAAATGCTTTTGCTTTAAGTTCTGCTGTAAATATAAGTAGTTTTTTCAGAAGGGCTATTGTGTATAAAATCATATGTGTTATATATCAATAAATATATTAATTAAAATGCTAAATTCAACTATCTACTTAATATTTATTTGAGCTAAATATTAAATATTGAAAAAGCACTAGCTTCCCAAGCATTATATTATTGTCACATTATTGTGTTTGTTCTGGTAGCTTTTTATGTTGTAAGTTGTTTGATATTCTATGGTTGAAACCATATTATAGAAACGGAAAAGTTCCATTGCTGAATGAGAATCTTAGATTTCAGAGGTAGAGCACTTTCAGCGAGGTCAGAACGATTGAACTTGTCAGTGAGTGCATGTGTGCCGCATGATCACTAATGTGTCTTTTAATGTCGGGACATATGCAAGCTCTTATAAACAGTGTTTTATGCAAACAGTGGCAGAGCTCCCATCAGATAAGGCCTAAACAGGAGAAGAAGGCTGCATAGTGAGGAGAAAGGCAATGAGTGAGGGCGAGGCAGTGAGAGAAATGAGCGCTATGTATCAAGGAAAACTGAGTGGATTCAAAAAATAATAATAATAAAATAAAATCCAGTTTTTCAACTCCAGAACTTACCTTTTATGAGCTTCAAAATGTGCAAGTTAGTATAATCCCTCATTCAAAATGTGTAAATATTTACACAAATATTATTTTGACTTTTCGCTTACAATCTGAAATCTATCTTTTGAGGCCAGGGTGATGTGATACTGTTTTAATTGTAAAATCCATCAAAATAATCTACAGGATATTTAAATTTTTTTGTACACAAAATGATTCAAATTAATTTAAAACATAAATTAAAACGCAAAAAAGAGCAAGCTACAAAAAAAAAAAAAAAATCATGGATCTATTGTGTGTTTGCTGACCCTGTTGTCTAATTGTCCATAATAATGTCTTAATGTAATTATTATTATGGCAGTGTGATTCACATTCAAAGCTGTATTTGAACATGTTTCTATCTAACGATGATATCAGCTGTCCAGTGCAGACCAGAGTGTATCTGGTTTACATGTTTTGGTGTAATCTCTTATGTTGTGGATCTGATAAGTCACTAAGGTAAGCTAAATCACTGCATGGCGCTGGGCACTTTATCATTCCTGTTTATCCTCCACTTTCTTTACCAGCAAATCCAAAACGCTGAATGCACAAATACAGTTTTGGCCAGTCATTCACACATTGAAAACTGCTGAAAATTACTTGCTTTCCATATTATTTTTCAGTCACTAAGAAAACTGGACAAAAAATGTTTACAGGAAAGGATAAAATGGGACTAATGTCTCTACTGTAACAAACTAAAAGTGGCACAAGTACAGTGGCAAAAGTACACCCCACAAAACTTAACCTGTCACACTTGCATCACAGTCTAAAATCATCCACTGTCTGAGTCTTGTCTTGTCTTGTTGTCTTGTTTTTTGTCCCATGCATATGGACCAGAACCATCTCCCTTACACTTTAATGTGCTTTCACTTCTTCAGCTTTTCTCTTCTGTTATGGATTTGCAGTGTTTTTGAAGATGGAAGTCGCAGTGGTGTTGACTGAAACGCTGCCTTGCCCTAGATCAACTCAATCTCTCATTTTGAACACCCCCCGCCAATCTCCGTCACTCCGGGAGACAAATGTGCATCGGCAAGTTATGTCCCCTCTTCCTCTGTGCCCACTGGCTCCCTCATACTCAGTTCCTTGTGCCTTTGAAGTACTGCGTGCAGAATGGAGATTCTTTGCATGGTAAATTCGCCCAGTGGCCCGCAGCGTATCCATTACACAAGTTTAAAGAATGCTTCGGAGTCGTTTTGGAAGGTCTCTTTTTTCTCACTTCACAACCAATTTCTCTCTGTTTTGAACTTGGGTTGTCATGAGCCATGTAATCTGTAAATTGGGCCCTTTCTTCCAAGCCTGCACTCCTCCATCGAGTAGCTTTTGATGTGCAATTATTTTGCTCATTACAAGTTAATTTTATTGTTATAGTTTGCAAATGTTTCTCGGGGTCATGATGTTAAAAGTTTTTGCAGTAAGTAAGAAGAAGAGAGAATTAGGGACTTGGGTGAACGTCACGGGGGTGCACCGCGAAGAGCAGGCTATCTTTCTGCTCACTTTCAAGCCATTTCGAAACAACCTGCTGGGTGGTTTGAATAGCCGAGGAAAAGTTGATCTGGGATTTAGTGTGGAAAAGGGATCCAAGGCCCTTTATCTGCTGTAAAAGGGTGGGAAAATGGAGATTTGTCGTGTTTGTTAGAACCAAGCCATAATCTCTCCTACAGGTAAATCTCAGCACTATGAGAATGACTGTGTCCCAGTATTATGTGCGTCTTTGTCGGCACCTTTCCCCCAAACACCTTTGAGGTTAGAGGGAAGGGGAAAAAGAGTAATGCATGCCTAGTGCACTTGTTTTGTTTGTTTTAGAGAGTTGCTTAATGATTTAGCAACAGCTTTTACTGTATATTATGCATTTAATCTAAGCCAAGCCTTTGTGTGAGTCAAATCATTGTTCTTCTAACAGGTATTACTATTTACATATAATAAATACTGAATTTTCATTTCAAACCGATGTGCCATAGTGCCAGTTTGATCCACTGGCTCAGATATATTGTTATTAGAGGGGGAAAATGTCTGCTGATTGCTGCTAAACTGTGTGCTTTGTTTTATGGCTCTATGATTTCTCTCAGTTGCAAGGCAGAAGCACAGTCTGTCTCACTATGTTCTTCAATAGCATCAACGCTAAATAAACTTTGTTGACAACAATAGCTGCTGGCGAAGCGCCTCCCCAAACAAAAGAGAGCCAACAGGTTCAAAGGCAATGCATCAGTGTGCCTCAGACTGTTCATTATTCATCCTTCAGTCTTGAGCTCTCATCCCCCATTCTCCACACTGCCTTTCTCCTGTCTGTGTTGTCTTTGTGCCTCTTTGTGTGTTAAACTGCTACATGCTCTGGATACTGAGGCTTATTAGCTGTTGAGTTTAATTAAAAAAGGCCATTCATATGAAAATAGGGGTTCGATAGCGATTGCTGTCCCCAGCAGCTTCCTCCTGTTACTTTTAATTAGACACCCTCTTGATTGACATCAAACCTGTGTGTGCGTGGTGTGCGTTCATTTAGGGGGGCTAGTTATAATGTGCAGGCATTCTCTGCACTAACATACATGTATCCACAGCTGGGAGGTCATTAGAGCAGGGGACTGTACATCAAAGTTCACTTTGTCGTCATGAGCTAATTATCCACAGTAGCACAGAGAGCACCTTGTCACTCACAGCCTCAGGTCGCGTTCAACAATGCACAGTAACCTTGTGATTATGAAACGTCTGCAGTGTGTCCAGTGGCACTGCGCTCACTGCGCTGATGGGAAAGGTGATGAGCTACTTTCTCTTCCTATTTGTCCTCTCCTCCCTCTGTCTCCAGAGAAGAGGCACTCTTCATCTGTTTGCGGAGCACGCTCCAGCTCGCACTACCTTATTATTATACTGTCAGAGGCACGTGCCTGCTGATAGATGTTCCTCTCAACTGTTTACAACAAGCAGATGATTTAACTAAGGCTTCTGCTTCGCCTGACCTCTCTGTTTCTTCCTCTTCTAAAACAAGACGACTTCATCGGTTGTTTACGATGACTCCATTTTATGGGGGCAGCTAAAGAAATAAGGAGCTGTGTTGTGGATGCACTGTGTGTTTAAGGTGTTTGTGCGTGTATAAAGGTTAAAGTGCAAATTGAGTAGCATGTGTATAAATGTGTTTTTATATTAAATCTCTTATCTTACAGTAGATGCTGTACAGCTCCATTCATTTTACAATACGTTTATTTCTACATGTTCTCTTGTAGCAGAGAAACAGTGCACCATTGGCCTCATATCTTTTTGGGCTTCGCTGAGTGAAGCTGTTTCCTGTTAGGGCCCACCTCCTCAAACCCAAGTCTCCAGTAGAAATGGTCCATGAGAAGTCAGTGCTCTGGAAAGCTGTGTGCCTTTCCCTTGTGTTTTGTTTTGATTTGCTGGACGTTTGGGAATGATTTGGGAGAAAGGTCCTGATGGCGGCAGGGATAGAAGAGCAGGACGTGCACAGTGGACCAAAATGTTGTTCCAATTACCGCCTTCATTACGAGTTTGTCATCCGCTGTTTAGGCGAACTGCAGCCTACATTTCATGCAGTCCAAGCTTTTTTCTTTTTTTTATTCATTCTGATTTTTGCCGGAGGCTATGGCTGAAACAAAACACAAGTAGCTACCAATAGAAAAACAAAATATGTATTTATAGCAACAGAAACATTCAAGTTCTCAAAAGATAGAAGTGTATATAAAAGATGACATAACATGTAGTTCCCTTTATCCACACCGATGGAAACACATGCAACTGGCACATTTCAATATTATTGTGTGTCCCATTGTGTCCCAAGTAAGCAAGAATGATCATCCATTTTGTCAAGGAACCTTCAAAATAAAAAAAACAACAACAAATAAATATATATTGAACACCCCCCGTTGTGTGTTCAAATGTTGTGTATGATCATATTTCAGTGAAAGTTTAACTGAATCCTAAAATGACCAAATGATGGCACAGCTGAAACCATTTGAAAGCTCTGATGTGCCCAGCCCTCGCTCCTTCCTCTCAAGCAGATTTAATCACTTGTGTTACTCGGAAGTGCTCCAAGCAACAAAGAGGGATGGAGCCTGTACAAAAGAGCCTAACAGGGTCTGAAAAGCCACAGCAAAGAGGGAGACAGGCCAAAGTATGTTAATGTAACATATGATTGTGGGGACACTCTTGACTTAACAGTGTTATGAGGCAGAGCCAGCTGTCTGACAGTGGTGAAGGTGAGTTGTCCGGACGGACTTACCTGCTCTGCCTTTGGCCCCCAGGATACAGTGTCGGAGCCAGACCCCGTGTGCTCCCTTCTCCACAGCACTTAGCAGTGATTAACCCCGGATTCGGCCGGCCCACCTGCCATCTGACTACCATTACAGACCGCTTATCAGCTTCTCCATCTCTCCACAATAGGACTGGGGCCTGGTCTAGGCCGGGGGATTGGGCTGAGGAGGGCTGCCTGCTCTGTTTAATAATAAATCATTAGCTAAATACTTTTGTCCATTTGTGTCATGTTACATGTACTTCAATTTTCTGCTCTGTCTATAGACATCAATCCCCGCCCTGAGTCGCCTTCCCACTCCCGACATCATCACTGCCACAGTTTGATCCGCTCTCGCTGTCTGCTGGTTTCCTATGTCCTTATATCCCAAATATGTAATCATTCATTTTACAGATACACAACAAGCATTTAGTCAATGAAAAAGATTAATTTAATAATTTTGTGTAGTTTTGCGAAGTAATTAATATTTAAATGCAGCACGTTGCACTTGTATATAACATATTTAAGAATTCATAATTTCAGTAACCAGCAAGACATAACTGGTTCCTATGTTTTGCCATTGTTTTTTCTGTTTGCTTTATTATGGCTTGTGAATGTGTTTTTAATATGCTTTGTGCACCAATCCAATACTAGCATCAGTATTTTGGGTAATAGAACATTGAGTATCACGACATATTGATATTTCAGTATCTTTTCACACTCCTATCATTGAAACTGACCCACTGACTTATTTAAGAGGTATCAGTTTCCAAATCCAAAGTAACAAGTATTGGTACGAAAGAAGCAGGATCTGTGCCTCTAGTTGATACAAAGATTTTTTTTTTCTCTCACTCGACCTGGAGTTGAATATTTGTTCTGTTAAAGGGCCCATATTACACTACTTTCTGATCTATCTTATAACATTTTTTCTTCATGACAAACATACCTGGAGTTGTGTTTTATTTCATTCACATTTAACACACAAACCCTGCATATTTAGCCTGAGCTCTTCCCCCAAACAGAAAACATCCTGATCCACCTTGTGATGTCATGTGGTAATACAGGAAGTGCTCTATTGTATTTTTAAACTCCATACACCTTCACTAGAATCATTTGAATAATTTCAGCCCTGGAATTGCCAGACTCTACTGAACTAAAGTTGAAAGGTAGCTGTTAACTTGAAAACTACCACTTCATGACATCACAAGGTGTTTTTTGCATTTGTGTATTTTGGCTTGTGCAATATCAGTAATGTTTAACGCTTAACAATGCACAATAATTTTTTTGCGTGAAGAATAAGGATTTATGTTGAAATATTTCTCCATCCACACGCACATGTTTGACACCAACATTTGCAATCTGGACAGCGTGGAGTAGATACGTCTTTGTGTTCCTCTAACTTGTGTAAAGTGATTATGGACATACTGAATACTCCATATTTAGACTTCTTGATGCCCCCTCCTCAGCCGCCCTCTGCTTGGGCCTGTTGTAATCTAATTTTCCGCCGACAGAGACCGTGGAGATCCTTGGGTCACGGTGCGAGAACCCCCCTCACACCCCTTCCTATTGCTTCGCTGCACACTCACGGTCTAACTAAGAAGTCGCCATGGCGCAGACAGTGCACATTAAATCTGTCTGCTACTGTCCCGGCTAACCAATCCATAACCCCGGCCTGCCTCAGTAATCAGACACAAAGATTACAACCTGAAGACAATAAAAGGAAATGCCATTCATCCTCATATCTAGCGCTGTATGGCTCATATCATTGCTCAGCAGAGGAACATATCTTGTCGTAAAGTGAAAAGTGAACTGTGAGTTGCAAATCGTTCAAATAGCTGTCATAGATATTCGAAGAGGTTTGATGTTGAAAGTGCCTTTAAAAATGGAGAGAGGAGGAGGCCACACCTGAAGAGGTCACGAGTCTTGTTGACCTTTAGTAAGTTGTGACCCCGCTCTCCACAGTTTCACTATACATCTTGCGCCTGTCAGCACTTGCACACATCAGCATACATTACAGGGCTCGGCACATGCCACAAGGAGAGTTTGGGAATAGGATTTTAGTTTTGTCATTTAAAGACCTATTATGCAAAATCAATTTTTTTTACAGCTTTTAACCATGTTATACTTGTTTCCCCTTCTAATTTACCCACTCGAAGATGTATTTAGCGTTATTCATGCAGGTTTGTGTAATCTTTATTCTCCTGTCTTCAACACGTCATTGCTCCAATCAATTCCCGTTTTCGCCACCGGTATACGCCCACTGCTCTGTACTTACATCGTTCTCCAATTTTCTTTTCTTAATCAGTGATACACATGGGATTTGGCAGCGTAGCGTAGTCATTTTGATATGAATGAAAAAAAATGTGCGACTTGCTAGCGTGACCTGCAGCTATTCATCGGAGGTGCCGACAGCTGTGCAGCTCGTGGTTGTGATGATGTTTACGACAAAGTCAGCTCCCATTGGACACTGCCGTTTTCCAACGGGAAAGTCAGCAGACTTATTTCTTTTATTAAGTTCTTTTAGATGAATATTGAGATTTAAAATTTCTAAATTATAACATAATGATCCACAGGTGTCATACATTGGAACTGTATAGCAGACACAATATGTCTTCTTTAAAGCAAAAAGAATGGAGGCTACGGTCCATTTGGCCAGAACCTCTCCAACAAGAACAGTTTTTTATTTTGTATTATTTGTATTATTTTTATCTAACACCTTATTGCTTGCATGCCTTATTTTATTTTATCATAGTTTTTATTGTTGTTGTTATTATTATTATTCATTGTTTTTTGTTGCACCATATCGCCAAAGCAAATTCCATCTGTGAATTTTGTTCACTGACAATGGATTAAGAAGAAATAATGGAAGTGAAGGTAGAAAGAAGTCTTGTCACTTACTGGTTACTAGTTTTATTGTGGATGTGATTTAAATATAACAAAACACAAAAAATAAAATTGAACAATAAGTCATAGAAACTCCCCCAAATCAAAAATGTAAAAAAAAAGAAAAATAAATAAATAAATAAAATTTAAAGGTGAAAGGCGCTGTATAAATCCAATGGTTAATTAATTAATAAAAAACAAACAAAAAAATAAGCTAACAATAAGCTAACCTAAGCTATGAATATATAAGAGGCCATGAAAGTTTGAGAATAGCCTACAACTATATATTTTATCTTCTTCTTAACTTCAACAATTAACCCTCTTTGCGTTCAGTAAATCTTCAATAAATTCACTAGCTTCATTAAGTTATGAACAACACTGTTGCACCATTTTCACAGTCAATGTCAGGCATTTAAAACTTAATTGCAAATGTTTTTATGTTCCTTCACACTACTGTATCTTTTATGATCTATTCCATTGTTTTGCTTTAACTTAATTAGTTTATCCCAGCAGTATAATCAATCTCTTCTATTTTTACACTTGTGATATGAAATAATATCCGATGCTCCTTTTTTGCATTGAAACTGACATACTTCCATTTCAACATTATGACTGGTCATGCAGCATTTGCATCACTCTCTCTCCCTCTTGTACTCCTCCAGGCCGGAGCACAGGCTGCAGTTGATAGGCATCTCTGGTGGAGTCTGCCCCAGTCTGCTCCTGCCTCAGACAAAGTGCCTCCATTGGACCAGTGCGGCTCCCTGGGAACCACTGCTGCAGACCCCCTGGCCCCACGGCAGTCTGCGCTCATTCCCTGTACGTATGTGTGAGTGTGTATGCCTCCAGACTGAGGACCTTGTGTTCTCCGCCACGTCTCTAAATGGGTTTTGTAAACTTAGTATGGCGACCACTGCATGAACGCATGTTTTTATTCTCATAGTCTGCACCAGGCTGTTATATATGAAATTATTATAATAGGTTTGTGTGCATGGGGTCGCATTGTTGCCCATGCGAAGGAGGCATATCAAGATGGTCCCAGGAAACCCTCAGACGTATATCAAACACTTCATAAGTCCGTCTTCCAATCTTCCCTTGGCATCAGGGAGCTCTTGGGAACGTTTGGCTGCTTGACTTTCATCATACACAGAGACGAGGGGGACGCAATGGACAAAACAAAAACCCAGGGAGGAAATCAGGAGACTTGCTTTTATCGGGGGCCCAGTGTACGTCAGGCCTGACACACACATGTCCACTTACACACACACCAGCGCTCTTCCTGTAGCTGACCCCTCTGTGACCCCCACAACTTTCCAACATTTAAAAATGCAGTCAAGGAGGCTATTCTTTGCTGGACTTTGTCCCGGTGATGGTGTGCATGCGGGAGCATGCATTCTTCTTAGGCTATCGCTACAATCACTTGACAAGAATTATATAATTGCAGCCTGTGATCTCATTTTCCTCAAAGAGCATTTTGATGTTCTCTTTGCCCTTTTGCTCTTTTTGTTTCCTCTGTTCCCCACTTATTTCTCCCTTAAACTGACTCACTTTAAACTCTCCTTTTCCCTAGTGTTTAACTACACAACGACTGACTATACAACATGCAAATCTCCTAAGAAACTTTTACACAAATGCCAAAATGTACATTATGAAGGTAATTTTCCCAATAGCCTTATTTTTGGATGATATTTATAAATAGACCTTTTTCCATTATGCTAATTTAAAAACAGACAATATTTATATTTATACATGTATATTTAGTATATCCACATATTCAAATGAAACTATATCCAAATGCCATTTGAATATTGATTCTATACAGACACACCCTGCAAAGTTTTTAAAGCAAATGTTTGAGATATTTCTGATATTCAAAACATTAAAATAATGTACATTTATTAAAAATAATAGCCATACAGTTTATCAACAAAGAACAGCTTAACTCTACTACTTTACTACAATAAAAACACTTGTTTGGTAGACATTTACTTTACATTTACTTCCATAGTGAGCGCCTCATCTATGGTGCTGCTGTTCCGTTTGTGCTCAATAGAGGGCACACTTGATCTTATGTACAAAGTGGTGTTAGCGGACCCTTGACAAGCTGTATTCTTGGCTTTTGATATATCTCTTTTATTTGATAAATGTATGCATGCGCCACAGCTGTTTAAACATTTCAACACAAAAGCAATGATTTCTTCTTTTCAATTATTTTCTTGTCTTTTTACTATTATCCTGACTCATACAGATGGGAGGGAAAAAGTGTAACTAACATAAAGTGTTTTATATCTTGGACCAACCTAAGTTGTTTATTTATATTAATTTAAGAACATATTGCTCGACATTGAAGGCGATTAGGGTGCACACTGTTGTTAGGTCGATGTCACCAAACTGATAAACAGTCAGCATGTGTTTATTTATTTATTTGCTAGGGACGAGTATGTACATCAAACATGGAACACACTATAACATTTATAGCCAGGCTAATTTGCAATGTCTTTCCCTTAAAAAAGTTCACATTATATTTCACATTATACAAAGGCAAAACAAACATGTCATGACCTACTGTTTTCTCTATGAAATAAAATATTAAGTATCAGTATTAGTAGAAAAGTTTTTAATGAAAACGATCTATTCTGGGTGTTAGGGTATAGTTTTTAACCTTATGATTATAGGATTGGAGTATTAATTTTTGACTTTCTTAAATGTTTCACATACACATCACAGTCACATTAAATAATATACTCTTTTAAGGCTACAGCACTTGTCCTGTACATCCATTCAATTAAATTATTTTTTTAATTCAAACTGTAATAAATAAACTGTCTTATGTTTATTTATCTTTATTTATTTATTTTTTTTAATAATTTTTCTACAATTCTCTTAATCCCTCCCTTGCATTTATTGTATTATAATGCACAACATTGTCAGTATGCATTAGGCTACTTTTGTCTTCCACCAGCAAAATAATGGAAAACAAAATGGCTGCCATAAATCAAATCCTATGAAACGTATGGTGCAGTTAAGGAGCACCTCTCACCCCTGTGGTTTGGCCGCTTTGTTGTCACCGCTTTATCTCTGATTGACACCTCTGGAAATGTCCCAGGAGAGGCACAGATTTGCTGCAGGATTAAACTAATTTACCAGATGATTGAATGTGAGTCCAAAGCCACTCTTTTGGAAAAGATGCAAAAGGGCATTTGACCAACACATCCATGAAGCATGATACAGAGTAGGACTTTACTCTCCACATGTTGTGTGCACTGTTCATATTTTATTTCTCTGTGTTTTTTGAGAGAATAGGTTGGTTGTTATGGACGCATTGACTTGCATTCTTTTGAATTTACTAGCGCTGTTTAGGTTTTGGAGAAGTTCTTTAAAAAGCAGACAGTCTGACATCCTAACCAGCCACCATCTCTGGATTTGCCGCATTAGCAGCAGACATGAATCATCATCAGGATATTGAGCAGATGGAGACAAGAAGACATGGCTTTGAGATGACAGCAAAGAGGAGAGGGACCCTTTCTGTAGTATACACTGCACATACCACACCTCAATATGTAAAATTATGTGAGCGTTTCTGTGTCCAAACCAATTTGGGCCTTAGGGACATTTGTTAATTGGAAGACACTGTAGAGAACACTTACACACTCCCAAGTGGTGTACAAAATATTACATTAATTAACATGCAAAACAGTCCCGCTTGGCAATGCAGACATGCATAAATTGCAGTGACAGCAGAAAACAGACTATGAGGAAATAAGGGCAAAGAATAGGGAGGAAATTTGCTAGAAAATGTAGCTGTAAGCCGGCTGAAGATCTTATTACATAGGCTAAAGATAGAGATCTCAGATGGAATAATACTTAGCACATGCTGCCCTTTTAATTAAGCAGTAATATCTGCAGAGAGGGGTGGAGAGCCAAATCTCTCTCCTCTGTCTTCATCTTCCTCAGTCTATCCGTCATATCTGTGTTTCCCATCTCTCCCCTCTGCCTCTTTCTCTCTCCCAATAATCTGCTGTAATGGGATGGGCCGCTGTGCGGCATGGGGGAGGACAGACACTTTTTTGATTCTTGTTGAAGGTGTAACATATGTTTATGTTTCTGCCTCAGTGACGCTGGCTCTGCTCCCTGGCGCTGGCCTCGGGCTCTACTTTGTGGCCGTTTAGCCTGCTGGGATAGAAAAGGCTGAGTGCAGGTATGGAGAAGCCTCAGCAGTGGGCGGTACATGGGCACCTCTAGAGAGCATGCCCAGGCCCCATGAGCCCTCAGGCAATGGAGTGTCCTGTCTGTGATGCCTCACAGAAGGGTGGGATAGGAACCAGTTGTCCAAACAGGGCAGCTCAACCTGGTGGGGTCTGCACATCAGGCCCTCTCACCATGGGGCAGCAGTCAGGACAGGCCGTGGCGTCAAGCCCTAGACCTCATCAAGTGCAGATTCCAAAATGTTTTCTTGTCAAATTCAGCAGTATTAAAGGTGCCCTTCCTTAACCCCCAACACACTAGTGCCATGATGTTGTGTTTAGGCTCAGAGATGAACACTTCTCTGTAGTAGTTGGTATGTCATAAGAGGATAATATGATCCTGTTAAACAAATATTGTGCAATGTTGACGTAAAATGCTTTTGTTACTGATATAAATGGTATAATCCTTTGCGTATGTATTTAATCTTGTGCTGCCTCTGTGCACTTGCAATTGTACAGCATGTTGCACATAAAGCCTTTATTCAGATGCATTAACCATTGCTCTGTGCTCCATACAAGTGCAAATGGAGTTAACACTGAGTGTTAGCTTGTGTCTACACAGCCTGTGTCATTACTGCGCTCATGGCAGCCCCACAAGGACACATGTTAATCAGCTGTGAGTGAAACTTACTGTGTAGAAAACAGATCAGCTCAATGATCACAAAAAGAAAGTGCTCTCTCTCTCTCTCTCTGTACACACACACACACGCATGGGTTTAGCCATTGCACCTGCAGCTCAGAGGGCATTGTTCCAGCCCCCTCCCTCTCTCTCCGTCTCTCTGGAGTAAAGCTGTTTTGTGGCTGCTCTTTTCTCTTTGCGGGCCTTGGCCTTTACACAGTGCCCTCCCCCTCTCCTCCCGTTGCCCTGGATGGTTGTTCTTTCTGGTAGGTGCGGGGAGCCCCTCGCCTGCCGGACAGCAAACACAGCTGACAGAGGGCTGCTCACGTGCCACACTGCAGGGCCCCAGACTTTTTAGAGAGTGTGTCCAGAGTCTGGGCTGAGCAGAGTGCAGTGGAGGGGGGATCATGCTAATCATTGTATCACTCAATGCTCAGACTCCACTCCACTTTCAGATGTTCAGTTTGATTGTCCTACAAAAGCATCATCATCTATAATTTTTTTCTAATCTGATCTTTATCGAGTCTTTATTTAATTTAAAGTCATGTACCACAACTGTTGTTTCAGTATAGTTTTTTGTAATTTTAATATGAATACGTTTTCATAAATTGGAAGAAAACAACAAAAACGACATATAACATGATATATAAAATAAAAAACAAACAATGAGCATTAAAAAAACAAAAACTTTAAAGCAAAAATCTAAACCTAAAAAGCCTTAAACAGTTGTAGACATAATTAAAACTGTCCCAATGTTCACAGGCAATCTCTACCACAAAGTCTCCACAGCATCAGCATTCTATTGTTATATTATTGATAAAAACGCTATAGGCAGATTTTTTCTATGTAGAGTGAAACCTAATAACAACTGCAATAAAAACTAAATGAGCAGCTAATTGACCGATTGTAAGAAGTTATTATTAACCTGTTTGCCTTAAAAGTAAACTATTCTGTCCTTGGCTCCAATGCCATTTTGCATTGCTCTCCTCTTTGGCTCCCTGTCCCATTTGTCACTGCAGCCGTATTGCTCATTCTCACTGATCATCCTATCACAGTGCTATTTTTCATATTTCTCATATCCGCTTCCCTTATCTCTCTTGCAGCGCCTGGGCCAGACACGCAAAGCTAATACAGGCTCCTAATACGTGCACAGAATTCAGCCAGTCAAGATCACAGTTGTGTGAAATACATATAGATTTCATACATTATTCTGTGTTTGCTTGTAATAGGTTTGGGCTTATCCCATTACCAATAACTCAGAAGATAACACTAGAGCACACATTGTTGATCATTGAGAAAGTGGATTTTCCAACTGGAACACACAGTCCAAACAGATCTCGTGGTGCTGAGAATAGGAAGCATTTATTACACATATTTGAATATCTGTCTTTCACTGAGCACTTGACTATCAATTTGTGCAAAGATGCAAAGGCAGATGAGCAGATAGTTGTTGCTCAGTGGCTGTTTCTCTGCATATGCGCATATGTGTTTGTGATGGATGAGTTCCCTTGTGAGTGGTGTTACTGGTATTCTAACTCATACAGACCCTGCCTGACTGCTTCTATCTCCCCAGGTAAAAACAAACACAGACACCCACCACCCTGCAGCCTCCTAGCCCGGCCTGCTTGGCCTGCCCTCCTCCTTCCCTGGCTCCAACTGCTCCGTCCAGGGGGCAATAAACTGGTTATCTCCCCCTCTCAGATCCTAATCTGATGGCCCGCCGCCCTGCGTGCTGCCAGGTGACCTAGGGTGGGGTATGCAGGGTGGGGGTGCGGCTCTTTAAATCCCTTCAGCTTTCCCTGGCTGTCAGCACCATCTTAACCCCCGCCTCTGCAGCCCTCCCCTGCCCCAGGCTCACACCCGTACCTCCCCCTTTCTCTTGTGGGCCTCAGTCTCTCTCTGCACTTTTAACAATTAATCCTGCTATTGATCACAGAGAAACTCTGGGAGGCTGCAGGCAAAAGGTTTGGCTCTATTCAGGTCAAATGCTACATCAACACTGATAAACTAAACCACAGCGTTACCACTGTTCTGGTCTGGTAGAGCAAACTAACAGCCAAACTTTGGGGAATGTAGTTTTGAATACATGAGCCAACAAAGCCCACTACAGTCAAGCAGACAGACATCCATGACCCTTCAGTACAGCACTCCTCTGGCTTAATTCACTTAAACACGTCTCTTATGTTGACATAACCTTTCTTTGCTGAGTGTATCTCACAGTGCCCAGGGAATGCTCACACACCACCTGTGAGAGGATCTGGGTTATGTAACTCATTTGTTTGTAATAACATTATTTTCTCTTTCAAGAGT
>KN483499.1:0-25966 GCA_000787095.1 Periophthalmodon schlosseri | reverse complement strand
AGAAAAAACATGCAATTTATTTATTTTTTTTACAGCAAAAAGGTTTGGGTTCAACATCTTTCTGTGTTTGTGTGGGCTTTATTCCATCTACCACCATCCACCCACAGATATGCATACTCTAATTGGTGACTGCTATTGGCCATTTTGAATCAATGTATACTGTATGATATTCTCAATCTTCTTAATAAATGTGTCTAATATCTGAGTGGCTCCATTCTCTTCCACAGTTCAGGGGGCACAAAGTTCAGCATGTTATGATCCTCCCTTTGATCATGTGACCCACCTGCTGCTCTCACGATACGTTCTGTTCACTCCAGTAAGCATCGTCCCTGCTGTCTGGATTACAGTAATCTGCCGTATTTTTAGGAGCACACGAAATAGGCAGGATGTGACAATCGAGGAACACGTTATATGAGCAAATGAATTTTCCTACAAGTTAATTACAGGCACTCAGCACATGCCACTTAAGGAGCACTAGAGACCCCATAACAAAGCTATCCAGTGACTAATAAAAGAATTTCAGTCATTAGAGCAATCAAATCAAATCAAATTCAGAATAGAGTCGGGTATTAGTAGATAAGAGATTGTAATATAAAAGATATCAATGTATAAGCATTTATCACTTTAAGAATATTTAATACCACACAAGCCAGGCCTATTTAACTTAAATCAACTCACAAACTGAACATATCTGCACTAAAACAATACAATATGTACAGTAGCCTATAATTGAAATTTATTACATGAAATAAATGCTAAATGCTCCTATGCAAGAAGTACTGTAATTGCAGCAAATGTTGGCAAAAATAAGCAAATATTGCGCCCTCTAGTGGGTACGTTATTTATAAAACCATTGATATTAGGATCAAATAGAGCAGGTTATGTGAACTATTCCTAAATAAAAATAAAACTGTAATAACAATGATAATATTGTTAAAATAATGTCTTATGACTTAGAGTAATATTTACAAATATAAAATTAGCGTATAGATTACTACAAGGCCCAGTACTTATAACATTTATTTCTTAAAGATCTTGGTTCACATGGCCACATTATCACAAGATATGTATGTAGCAAAACCTCATAATTGTTATCAAATGCATTTAAATCCAGTCTTTACCATCTACATCATTGCTGCTGTGTGCTCCTTTGGAAGGACCTTAATTTAAAAACTCCCCTACACCTAGGGCCTATAACAGAGCGATTCAACCTCCAGAGGGCGCCATTGCTCAGTCTGCAGATCTCATTTCACGCTGGAGTCTCAGTTTCAGTACCTGTGGAGAAGAGAAGAGTTAGTTAAAGTTGCAGAATGTAGGTTGACACATAGTAGGTACAGATCATGGTGTCACCTGTAGTAGTGTGGTTTGAAGGGGCCCTGTCTACTGACTCCCAGGTATTTGGCCTGTTCCTCTGTCAGCTCTGTCAGGTGAGTGTCAAAGCAGCGTAGGTGTAGGCTGGCTACATACTCATCTGGAAAACATTAGCAGAATTGCTCAATGAGGAACATGTTTTGCAATTTGGTAGGATATGGTGGAGTTCACTCCCTTTTTTGTACCAATATACTGTGTTCAGGATGTTTCTTTAGTATTATAAATCTGTTTACTAGTATATTGCCAATGATGACTACTATATTTTCCAGTTTTAATTATATTAATGCCAAAATTACCCTACAGGAATACTTTGTAAGGATGTAAATGTACTACAAATACCATTTTATAGTCAAATACTATTCACATTCCACATTCACCCCCTGGCAAGTGCTCATATACCCTTGTACCACTGGTTGGGAAACAATAGACAAATCAGACTTATAAGCTACTACTGTCTAATATATTGCTTATATCATTTTAGAATTTTAATCAATGTCTCTGTGATTTTAGAATATATATATGGTTCTCAGTTACATAGAATTTAATAGAAATTGAACAGAAAGCTGTAACCAAAAGGGTATTGATACTGTGAACTTTGAACATACCCATCTTTTTAGGCAGCAGATAGACCTCTTGTTTGTAGCGTCCATCTCTGGCGTTGTACAGCTCTATAAGGGCAAGAGCCTGAAACACAAGACACAACTAGAATATATACACTATAAATGAGAGGAAATAGTATGAGACTGTGGAAATGTACCTGTGTTGTAGCAGTGATGGAGTGGACAAAAGAGGGCACTGTGGAGCAGCTCAGGTTCAACAGTCCGCCCTGACAAAAGATTGGACAGTAGAATGATTTTGATGACAAACAACGTGACGTATGCAAGCAAATGATATTTATTGACAGAGGGCATTAAGTCATCATAAAATATAATATAGCCTATTCTATAGCATATTCTGTTATATTCTAGAAAGCAAAGCTGTCACATCATTACTTAAACAGATTTTAGTCCTGGATGCCCTTTCGGCCACAGCAGTCATACATGTCTGGAACATATAAAGAGGGTGAAATTCCATGCCAGGAACACAGTATCAGTACGCAACTGGGCAGGGTTTGAACCTCGGACTGGTGGGTAAACTCTCAACCCACTGTACCATTGCCTTCCATGTACAGTATATTAGAAATTAAATCTTCTCACCTCAGCCAGCAAAACAATCCTCTTCCCATCGGGCCAGACGACATGGTCCACGTGGGGGCGCACTCGCACCCACTTGAGTTCGGGCGTGCCCAGACTTGCCTGGCAGTGACAGATAGGAGATCAGAGACAGAGCGCAGACATATTCACAGGTACCGGTACATATAGTGGAGTCCTATATACCAGGTCGATCTCTGTGTTGGAGTGGCCCATATTACACACGATGCAGCGGTTTTTCATCTGGTCCAGGTGTTTGCGCATCACCACGTTTTTGTTTCCTATTGAGAGCGAGTATCAGTTTTAGCCATAGTGACATAACAAGAGAATTACTTAAGTATTACCTGTGCATGTGATGACCATGTCCACCTGTCGCACCACTTCTCCTAGCCTGACCACCTTGAAGCCCTCCATGCTGCAATAAAACACAAACTAGTAAATGTCTTCCCTGAGATAGAATGAATATAAGTGATAATAGTGCCTGACCTTTTTCATAAAAAAGTGTTATTCTCATGGCATGTCAAATTGCATCATCATGATTAAGTGTCTGGGAATCAAACCACTCACTTTTGGGTTAGTGAAGGCATGACCTTGGTGACTACTGTTGCAGTTAATTCACAGATCTTGGATAGTGCTGAAGAATTTATTTTTGATACAAGAATTCATATTGTTGAATTCAATTTAAATATGAATATTTGTATAAAATATTAAGATAAGAGAGAACCTCTATTTGCCCCACGATAGAAAATTTGCAAAGTTGCAATGCAAAGTACAAAAAGTAAAAGCCGTAGAGTAAAAAAAAGTATCAGCTAGCTAGAATATTAAAATATACTTAATAAGTAATAGTTAAGATATGAAATTGAGTCAAATAATAAAAAATAAAGTAAAATACAGTCTAAGTAAAGAAAAAAAACTGCAAGACTATTAAAATCAGCTGACTGTTGACAACTGGAGAAATATTATATACATATTACATACATATTACATACATATTACATACATATTACATATACACACATAACTGAGGCTTGACTCTTACACAGCCTGCAGTGCACAAATGGGATCCACCTCTGTCACATAGACCACTGATCCCAGGGCTTTGAGAGCGGCGCAGCATCCCTTACCCACCTTCAAGAACCAAGAATCAGTCTGTTTCTTTTTATATAAAACTTATTTTTTATATATGTATGCATTTATTTATTTGTTTGTTTGTCTGTTGTCATTTTACCAGGCACTGACCTCTCCATACCCACACACCACCACCTGCTTGCCCCCCAGCATGACGTCTGTGGCTCTTTTTAACCTGAAACACAGGCATCACACATTGCGATGAAAAGAATAACACACAAATGAGTTCTAGTATTCACAAGTATAGCATTGTGTTTTATTACCCATCCAATATGGACTCCTTGCAGCAGTACAGGTTGTCAAACTTCTGCTTGATCACAGAGTCGTTGACATTAATGGCAGGGACAATGAGTCCACTGGCCTTAGACAGTTGGTAGAGTCTGAAGAGGGGCGGTGCTGGTTAGAAAGGTTATAATAAGGTTATAATAGGGGTTGCTTTGAAACTTGATACTCACCTGTAGACTCCGGTCGCACTCTCTTCCACGATACCTTTAAGCTGTTTGAAGATGCTGGGATATTTCTTCTGAATCCAGTGAGTCATGTCTCCTCCATCATCCAATATCTATAAATCAAACAAACCTATCCTTTTATAAATACCAGATTTAGGGCATTATTTAATGTTTAATGTCCTTCAATTACATTAACGTTATATTATAAATGTGAGTAGTGCTTTCCCTAAATACATTTTTACTCTTTTACTCTCAACCACTGAGTAGTATTATTTTGAAGTAACAGTACAATTTTTGGCTACTCTACCTCTGGAGTACATTGGCACCATTTGATGTACACTGCACTATATACATACATTGACCTGCTGAGATTAAGAATCTCTTTTTCAGGAGAGTCCTGCCCCCAGAGGGGACCCCATTGTACATATTTTTAGTGGTAGGGGAAACCGGAGCACCGGGAGGAACATGCAAACGCCGCGCAGAAAGGCCCCGCTCCGCTGTGCCACCGTGTCCTTTAGACAAAGGACAACTGAGATGGCAAAACTAAAAAGGCAGTGACATTAGATTATTCTTAATGGAGAGTAAAAGAACGAGCTAGATGAGGAACAGGTTGGTTTACAAAATACACCCTAAAAACGAATGCTAATTGTGTGTTATTATATTTATGTCAAAACATCCCCCTATAGGCCTATAGTGTATGTGCTGACCAGGTTAGGCTGCCAGCTGGCTCCACTGATACACTTATCGATGCACCACCAGAAGTCGTCCTCGGTTTGTCCTCTCCAGGCGAACACAGCTACACCTGAGCAGGTATCACAGTGGTGTTATGAGTTTAAATGTTATTACACAGAAGCAGAAGGAGGGAAGAGTTCTGACTTGCTTCGGCGAGCGCTGCGGCCACGTGGTTCTGAGTGGAGAAGATGTTACAGGCGGTCCATCGGCATTGCGCTCCCAACACGCACAGGGTCTGTATCAGCACCTAGAACAAGGAACTCATCTGATCACACCAACACTCAAAATGTTGTTTGAACAGTTCTTACATTTGTTTCACCATTACTGAAAAGGTTTTACTTTCACATGTAATATTATCAGGAGTAATAGCAATACTTGTTTTCAAAGTAAAATGGAACTTATTCATTTTAAGAAATTGTTGTCTTTTTAATTTAAAGCTACCATCCGTAATTAGAGTGGCTGATTCGACCCTGTTGTATTCTCAGATATCACCACTAGATGCTATATACATTACTGTCTGATAGTGTGCCAGCTTTGTCCTGACGGAGGAATACCAGGGAGCACAGGTGAGCCTGAACAAAGGCAAGGTGAGGGGAGGGGGGAATAGTTTTCACATCTGCCATCTACTGGTAACACAAAATATAATAAACTTCGGGATGGTAGCTTTAAGTACATAATGAGTATAATCATTTGAGTATTATTCTATACCATTTTTAAACTGTCTGCAAATTTCATAAGTATTGGGATATTATTGATAATTGCAATTATGATGGCCATAATAATTGTACACAAATTTTCAAAAATGTCCTATGATTAATGCACATCACAATGTACTTTTTGACCACAAGATGTTGCTAATACAACACTAATGCTTCCCTTATGCTTCCAAGAGTGCTAGTCTTGATATAGGCTTGGTTTAGTTCTAGATTAATAATCTTGAAAGTAAATATTATCCTGTACCGCTGTCTGTGCAGTGATATGAGTACAGCCCACTATTTTGGCTCCAGCTAAGGGCCGCTCCCCTCCTGCTCTCCTCCTCAGCTCCATCAACGCTGGCATCTCTAAGTATGACAGACCACATCACACAAATATAATGCACAGTTGTATTGTCTTTGCCATTGTCTAATACTGTGTACCTTGTTCTGCCAGTCTGATTTCCCTTTGCCCGGATTCAACATGTTTGATATTTTTGATGCAAAAGTCAGTCAGGCCTCTGGAAGTTTTCTGAACAATATTTCGGGGACTTATGCGATCTTCATAGTTGTCACCGTTCACTGCAAGAAATCAATAGGAGAATGACGGCGAAGAGTCCTATTAAACTAAACTGAGTCGCTGTTATAGCACTTCTATTTGTTAGCATCGTCTGGACACCAATGCAAAGGTTCAATAAGGCAATAACTTTGCCTGGAATGTGTATCAATCTCACAATTATGTAATTACAATTGTTTTTATTGCTCAAAAATACGTTGAAAAACTATAACCTATAACTTGACTTGATGGGGTCACCTGCTGGTCTCCATACCATACTTTGGAACATTCAGTTATGTACCTGCCACCATAAAAGTTCGGCAGTCCACCATTAAACAACCGCTCATGTGTGGAAAAATCAATTATTTAAGATATGTGGTGCATAATTTTAACGTGGTCAAAAAACTCAAAAGCACACTTCTCTAATTGTTATGTAAAGGAAAATGTACCTGAGCCGTTCTCATTGGAAGAGTGAGACAGCGAGCGGTGGGGGGTCTTTGTGTGGTGCTTGTCATAATCCTGGTTCTGGTTGGTCACTTGTATTTGCTGTGAAGACAAGAATTCTTTCATTCGACATCTGTGACAACTCTCAGTCTACCAGCTTAAGTAGTTTTATCTCATATGCCTCAGTGCAGTGGCCAACGTTGAGTTGTTGTCAAACAACACATATTTTTAACTTGTATGTATTTGTTATGAAAGCCAATGGCATTCTGAGACAGTAGCTCCTCCTCCTCCTTCCCAAATGATATGTGATCTACAAGTGAAGCTTTTTACTCTTGCCACCTGATTAAACGTCGACACTAGGGTATTTATTCACACCTACAGCATTTTAAATTGTATGCACTAACTAGCGCCATTTGTATATTGTTTAATAATTAACTCCTACTTATGTTAAACTTAGACTTTGCACTCAAAGTAAACTTTTCTTTCTAGCATTAGCCATCCTATAATGTTATTACCTCATCAAAAATATATTTTTCTTTCTACTCAATTTTAAGTTGCAACACTTGAAATACCACATATTAACGTGTCCAAAATCTGAACTGACAGCTATAACCAACACACAGGCAACAAAAAATTGACTGATGTCATAGGTAAAATCCTCCAGCTAAGGTAGTATTGACCAAGCTTAGCAACAACATCACGGAGATGGGTCCCCGAGCACTGCATTGCGGTGCTCACTGCTCCTGATGAGGTGCCCCAGCATTGAAGGATGGGTCAAATGCAGAGGACAAATTTCCCTACGGGGATAATACAGTCTACCTTACCTTACCTTGCTATTGCTATGGTCTGCTTCCCCAAACTGTCTACTTATGCTATGTAAAAGAGTATACGTCAGAGTAATATTTACAAGAGGTACCTTGATACAGATGGGCTGCACTGGCTCCTGCTCCTTAGTCCTCCCCAGGCCTACAAGACTATATGCCTTCTTCATGCTAGTGTGTGTGTGTATGTGTCACCTGTCACACACTGTACACTGCAGAGAGCCACTGATTGACCCCAGGGCCACATCGCCCCCTCCTCTAACAAAACTGTACCAGGTGACAGGGGACAGGTGACTAAGACACCAGTGAGAAAAGTGCCAATAAATGAAGTCTTTGTGAATGAACAGCTGGGAAAATGCCCCAACCACTTCCACTCCACTGAAGTGGAGATACAAAGCACTCTGCTTGGAGGGGGCAGGTGTAATATATAAACAGCAGCCATGTTCTATATATGGACTGAGAGAGAAAAGAAAATGGACACTATCGCCACAGAGGAGGCACTGATGTGAGACAAACAGTTACATTTAAGAGCACTCTGTAGACACTTGATGTTTCTGCTAGTATGAAATGGAGGAGTACTGATGTCTATGGAGAAATGTGGGGTTTTCAGGAAAAAGCTGTTGAACACTTATGCAATAACATGTAAACATAATGGGATGAATGAGTGGCCATGTGTAATGCACTAGTCAACACCTATTTATTCCATCAAATAAAATACAAGTGTGCACTGTGTAGCCTTTCTTGTCTAGGGTCCACCACTTGCTTGTCTCTATAGATATATTATTGCTTTGTCTGGACTATTCCACAGTATGACATAAATCATCTAAATCTGTCTTGCAATAATTCAGATACAGGTGTTACATTGAATACAGTGAAAAACATGGATTCCAACTGTCAGTGGGGTCGCCTCTCTACTGATCTTGGCCTGGTAGCGTCACCTGTTTGTCTCAGTTAAGTTTAATGCCATACTGTGGAACATTCCAGGTTAAGTTAAATGAGACATCTTATGCAAAATCGACTTTATTTTTATTAGCTTTTAACCATATTATAATGCTGTTCCGTCGTCATAACACAGAGTTGTATTTTGATTAATTTATGTAGTAATTTCTGTTTTCATCTTCCCCCTATCTACACCCATTCCTCTGTACTTACTTGGGATTATTTTTAAAATTCAGATTGATTAGGGTTAAAAAATGCAATTTTTCAACAATAAAAATTAAAATCTGTTGTTGAATATGAGGGCCTCTGAGTTTTGCTGTTTTGAATATAAAGTGAATGGAATGGAATTTTGACAATAATAAAATAAACTAATAATAAAAATAAGTAGGCACTAAATGTTCTTACAAGTTTGCTGTTGAAGTTCTATGACCTGAAAGATTTGTTTAAAAAACACAAACTTAATATCTGATGTTCTAAACATAATCACACTCACAATTAATTCCTAATATAACCATAGACTCCCAGATTTATACAAACTATTTCTATTTGACTGCTGAAACTAAAAGATTTCAATGAATAATTTTAGTGAATTTGTGGAGTCAAACATTCACAAAAGACCACGTAATGCTACTAAAAGATTAACAGCTTAAATACATGCACAATCACACCTGTGGAGGAGGGTTAATGACTTTTGGAACATGTGAAATATCTCACCATGTCCATTTTGAGCGCCTCAGTGACCTCTCCCGTGGTCATCTCCCCTCTGTCCCCATTGACATTGCCCAGGCGCCTGTTCTCCAAGGCCTGGAGCATCTGCAGTAGGTCCGGACTGCTTTTGGGGGAGGCCTGCTCTTCCACCGCTGTGTCCCCCCTGAGAGGCTCTGGATCGGGGGACTGATCGGGCAGTGAGGTGTTGTCCTGTTCCTCTTCCATTGCACACAGCTGACTGAGACTGGTGTGACGTGACGGATATTCAGGAGGACAGTCTGTTTGTCGGATGGTGCCTCTCTCACTGTGTTGACTAAATAGCAGAAGATGAGGGCTACTCTGAGCAGAGGCATAGACCCATTATAAATGACATCTCCAATAATTAAAAAAATCAGGAGTCCGTGGAGTATACAGAGGCCTCCCTTACAATTGTATACAAAAAAATAATATACAATAACAAATAACATAACATGGTGTAAGGGGGAAGAATTCTACATTAGCTACATAGCCTAAAAATCTTTCTTCAAATAACCCTAGTGAGAAACACTGCTGCTAAAATGTAATTACAAAAATACAATGAAGGCAGCATATTTATTTAGCAGTTAGCAATATTAATAAAGTAGCCCAAAATAACACATCACAGTATATCTAAAAATCTATTTTTTAACAAATGATGACTGTACCAAGTCAGTTGAAACAGAAGGAGTGGTGCCATGTTGTCTTTAATAACAACGGTAGATCACACAGAGACATGAGTGCAATGCAAACACAGAGTCATTATAAACACTGAGTCATTTGCACATGTTTACATCACCAGCATCAGGCTCCTCTTGGCCAGACTCAAACAACATGGCTGACTTGGAACTGTTAACACCCCATCATGCATCTCTAGGCCCACTTATTCAACACCACCTAACTTGTCCCCCCAATCGAATAATAACAGAAATAGTACTTACAAGAAAAAAGTGCAAATCTTAGAAAGTAGGAAAAGTCAGTAAATGGCAAAATGTAGGCTACATTCACATCATTTTGCTGTTCCCTGGGTAAGAGTTTTCTGTCACATTCAATAAATCAACATAAGGGGCCTGTACCTGTTTTTTTTCATGTAATTAAGTGATTTTTTTTATTTTTTTTTATTACAGGTGATGGGTTTGAAACCCATCACTGTATTCTCTATGAAAAAGTGGGTTGGCCATCACTGTTGTTAGAAGATCTCTATGAAAAAGTGGGTTGGCCATCACTGTCTGTTAGAAGAGAACAGCATTGTATGAAATGTATCTATAAGGGACTACTTCAAAAACTGCCAGAATACCTCACCTGCTTGTTAATCATTGATAATGGAACATTTAATACCAGGTCACATGACTGTATAAGTCTAAGAACTAGCCACACCAAAACTGAGATGGAAAAGAGGGCTTTTAGCAGTTTTGCTTCACAAAAATAGAATACACTCCAAGTAAAAGCAAAACTGGATACGTTGGTGACACAGTCGCAATCTAATAATCTGGTAACAAACTTTTATACACACACCTGCACCTGTTTTTAATGTTTTATATGGACTTGTTTACTTGCGTTTCCCTGTATAAATAAAGATAAATACATTTTTTAAATTAATTATAGAGTGATTTATTCTATGCAAAACAGTGTGTCATTAGCATGCTAATGTTTGTTAGCTTTACCGTAGTGTTAAAACTCTACTCTGTCCTTTGAAAGAGGAAAGACTTTCAGCAAAGCGAAACTACATTAAGATGTGTGTATGTGTTGCTTTGTAAAATGTCTTTTTATTAAAAGACCAATCCAAAGATTACCATAATTGAGTTTTATGGCTAGAAATGATTTTATTACAGACATATGGATAAGAGACAACATTTTGAAATTTGCCTGCATGCACACAAACAAGGAAGAAACTGTATTTGACACTTGGTAACATGCTACCGTCAATACAAAAACATGTCAAATGAACGCAGAACATTAATTTACCTACAGTAAAACAATATGTAATATAAAAATATTTAGCCACAAAGAATCATGAAAATTGAACTGCACTGTAGCTGATGAATATACACAGATCAAACTTTGCTTTCCAAATGTTGTCTTTTTTTTAATTTTTAATATTCTCATTATCTCATAATCTCATTTGATACCTTTTGTGAATCCTGCACACAACATTATGCACAAATGTACAGTAATCAGACAGACATCACATATATTTTATTCAATCTTTCAACACACAAACACACTTCTCTTTTTTACTATACATATATACAAAATTGCATACATTTTTGGAGTAATGGCAGGTATATAGGACAAAATTATCCTAAAGTGTTTTTGTGCAAAGCTGAGTTTTCTGTTTGCGAGGCTGTGATCTCATTTTACAAGATCAAACATTTTGTAAATGTATCTGCAGACCACTCATTCTCACCAATTGGTAAGATATGCCTCTGCTTTATGTTACTAACACATGCAAATGTAACTTTTTTAAGGTGGGATTTTACATGAAATAATAATAATAATAATAATAATAATAATAATAATAAAATAATAATAATAATAATAATACATAAAATAATAATAATAATAATAATAATAATAATAATAATAATAATAATAATAATGAATTTCATTCTAGCTTAATTTACTACATTTGCAGAAAACAGGTATGGCAAGTTTTTTATATACTGTATATACATCATTATTTTCATTAGCTACTCTGCTTTCAAATGAATAAATAGTCCACTTCAGTGTCCATATGTGCGCTGCTCACCGGGTTGTCCGTATGTTCTTGTACTGGCACAGCAGCAAGTGTTTGAAGGTGTTCTTGAAAGTAGCGTTGCACAGGGCGTAGCAGGCCGGGTTGATGGTACTGTTGATGTAGCATAGCCAGTACCCAATCATCCACAGGGAGTTGGGGATGCACGGGGAGCAGAAGGTGTTGACCAGGACCATCACATTGTATGGAGTCCACGTGACCACAAACGCCACCAGGATGGCCATGATGGTGCGGGTCACCTTCTTCTCTCGAGAAGAAACACTCTTCTTCTTCCACTTGGATAATGCATTCTGCTTTGTTACCTAGAGGAGGAAAGGGGCAGCATTTTATGTACACCATTTTACAATCAAGGAAAAGGTCCAGTAGTTATAATAAAAAGCTGAATGAATGTTACACTAAAAACCTAGATAACACATAGTATTTAGATCCAAAATGGTCTATGTTGTAATACTAAAATGGTAATTTTATAGAAGAGTCAAATGTCATCTGTATTAAAGGAGGTATGAAACAGGTTTACATTATTAAAAGAATCTTTTAATTTAAGTATACAATGAAATATGTACAAAAATGGTTATTACAACCTGTGAAAAATGAGGCATGAGATGCAGTATATGGTCATAATCGCTAATAGTCACTTCAGTAACGTAATACCTGATGTTTGTCACAGATGCTTCATGCACTTTTATTACATTGTCTTTGTAGTAGTGGCAATAACATGTTGGCAGTATTTTAATGTAAATTGAGTCTATTTTACTGTGTTCCCCCATATGTTCATTATTCTGGCCTTGTTTAATCAACTATCCTCTCTTGTATGAAAACTGAATGAATTACCTTGAAGAGGGTTCTGGTGGTGAGACTCTGCCTGTCAGCAGCAGAGCTCCCTGGAGAGGGTGGTTGTGGTTTTCTTGCTCCATTTGCTCCATTTGCTCCACTGTGCGATGTGCCATCGGTGGAAGCTATGCCTCCAGATGTCGAGGCCTGAATGTTGTCGTCCATATTGTCAGCCAAGTTGTCCTCGGGACATTCCTCTTTGCACAGTGTACTTCCATTCTGCTGCTGCAACATCTTCTCCCTGACTTCACTAGGAGGCTCTTTGGGGGGCTGGCAGTTGTTCTGGGCCTCTCCCTCCTCCTGGCTGTGAGAGGGGCCTTCCCCCAGACTCGTCCCAGACGGCTTCCTGCAGTCCTTCTTCACCCTGCTGCGGCTGGCCATGGAGATGCGCCAGTACAAGTAGATCATGATGGCCACTGGCAGGTAAAACGCTGCGATGGCCGTCCCAAATGTCACCACAGGGTTGGAGAAGAACTCAATGTAGCACTGATCAGGGGGCACTGTTCTCCCACCCGCAATAAACTGCCAGAACAAGATGGCAGGGGCCCACAGGATGAAGGACAGCACCCAGGCAGCTGCGATCATCAGCCCGGCCATCTTGGTGCTACGGCGGGCAGGATAGCTGAGAGGTTTAGTGACACAGAAGTAGCGGTCGAAGCTAATAATGAGCAAGTTCATGACCGATGCATTGCTAACCACATAATCAACAGCTAGCCATAGGTCGCACACCACCGCGCCCAGGGGCCAGGAGCCAATCACGATGTAGACGGTGTAGAGGTTCATGGAGCAGACGCCGATAATGAGGTCTGCACAGGCCAGGCTGAACAGGAAGTAGTTGTTGACAGTCTGCAGGTTCCTGTTTACCTTTAGAGAAACAACATGAGCAGGCTGTCAGATGCTAATCTTTTTGAGCACAGCATGATTTGTGTTTTCTCCTTTCTATTAGATTAGCACTCAGCAGAGGGGAACGGCGTGCTGCTGGCTCTTTCAATCTAATGTGGCAGAAGATGAAGAAAGTTGCTGTCATTATCCTAAAGTTAGTTGAAAAGTTAGTTCATGAAATAGTTTATTGATCAAAAATGATTTACACCTGATGAATTTAAGTACTGTAATCTGGTAAAATTATTTAACTCTGAAAAGAATCAAATTGGGCATTCATAACATGCTGACATGAATAAAAATAATGTATGTAACAGTACAGATGTTGGTGTTTTCTGCACATATGGCAAACAAAATTGTGCAATATAATTATATATCAATTTAAATGAATTTAAATTGGTCAATTTCCATTTACAAGTTGTCGTGTGACTTACGTATTTACAGTTGTTGTGTCATGTTTTAATTATACTGTATGTATACCTATATTGACTAAATAATTGGATTAACAGAAAAAAATACTTTTTCCTTTACAATAATATTTTAAATTTACAGTTAAAGGAAATATATGTAACCTGACCTATCTGTGTCTCCAGATACGAGGTAAACATCAAATCAAATATAGTGCTTACTGATAGCAATTCTAATGTGGATTTATTCTTATATTCTTAATTACAAAAATATTACACATGATGTCCCATCTCAAGGCAATTATCCAATCAGAAAGCAGAATGAGCCTCACATGAGTCTTTGATTTGGGTTGCCCATTTCAATACTAAGATCCTGTGGGTTTAAACCTATGACTCTCTTTGATCTGAATCCTCACTACCTAAACCCCTGCACCTGCAGCCAATCATTAATCAGTGCTAGTGCAGCCGCTGACTCAATTCTGGAGGTTCTGAGCCTTTACCTGAGGTGGGTGTTCTCTATATGCAGGTTTTGGCACATGTAACCCAGGTTCAGTTGTGATTATAATATCTTTTTAAAACTGTAAGAGCACAAGCTATATACAGTTCCTTTAATTTCTGGATTCCAAAACTCCAAATAAAAGTGGACACACCTTTATGGAGAGCATGACGAGGATGTTCCCGATGACAGTGACGAGGCTGAGGGAGCCTGCCACCAGAATGATGAGGCCAATCTCCAGGGCCGTGTATTGGCTTTTGGAGAAGAGGCCGGGGCTGGGGTCCACACTGCTCATGTTGGCTGCACGGGAGGAGTTTAGACTGGCCATTCACTCCTTGTTGCTCTCATGACACACTTAGGGCGTCTTCTGCTCCTCCTGCTATAAGACAATAGATTAGTTTTAAAATGGGGATGTTGTGTGCCTGTGCTTATCTGAGAGTGAGGGGCAGGTGTTTTATCTTTTGGATACAGCTTGGCTCAGGTGCGGATGAAAGACAGGTGAGTAAATATAGACTTAGACCGATGGGTTTGCTAACTGACTGCACTGCCCCAAATCCTGGTATCTGAAAACACAGTGCGAGCTGATTTGGATGTGACATTTGCCAACTGTTAAGTCAGTGGTTCACAAGTCCAACTACATTTTTGGGTTATCAGAGATTGTCAGTTAAAGGTACAGTGTGTGACTTTCATGAGGTGGCATATCACGTGCATGATTCCATGGAAATAGAAGGTTAAATTCACATTCTTCATGAAGAGATGAGTTTTATGCCATACTGTGGGATATTATGGCCAAAGAAACACAATTTTAATGGAAACAAGCTGTTGCATTATGGATGCATGTTTTTCAGTGCAAAAAAATGAAAAAAAAAAATCCATTTTGGACTTTTTACTGTAAAAAGTTACATAAGTTGAAAACTGAGGTTTTACTTGAACATTCTGAGAAAAGATATGATAGCATTTTGTTAAATCATTATTTGTTAAAATACACAATGAGAAGAAGGGTTAGAATGTGCTTTTCAAAAGACTCAGTGGGCCATCATCATACAGCTATATGAATAATAGGCATTTAACTAGAGACTAGACTAGAGACTTTTTATGGATTAGTACACTTTAAATGGCTTCTTGAACGTCATCAAGTGTTATTTGTCCTATCAGCAACACAGGTCTTCCTGCATCTGATATACAAGATCAGTGGTTAATCCAGCCTAACCACATAAATTTTCTCAATGATAAAGATAATGATGCTTTATGGCCACTATATGACACAAGCCACATTAATCAACCCTTTGCTTGGTATCTATCATATGAAAAATATATGAACAATTTACACATCTGACTCCATATTTGCTTTAAAGCTACCATGTGTAATTAGATTGGCTGACCTGCCCCTGTTGTATCCTCACATAACACCACTAGTTGCTACGTTACTTCAGTCTGATAGTGGCCTGACAGAAGAAGACCAGAGAGCACAGGTGAGCCTGAACAAAAAGCAGGTGATGAGAGGGGGAAGAGGTTTCACATCTGCCATTTACTGGTGAAAAACAAATAAAACTTAAACGGGCGGTAGCTTTAAGGTCGTTTAAGGCTGCCATTTGACACGTTCGTCTGACGAGACCATTTGGAACCACACTTTAATACCTAATTTCGGGGAAAATATTAGTCTTTTGTTAAGGTTCCTCTCAAACACAATTTGCACAAATCAAAAAAGTCAAGTTGTTATCTTGATCACCCAGACCTACAGGACTCATTTCATTTGTGCAACTCAGCTCCAGTCAAATGGGCCCAGCCTGCTTTGGAAATCAGATTTTATACCACCAGTTGGGCAGATGTATGCTGTTGCAGAGGAGTAAGTGGCTTTAATGCAACAAGATATTTACTAAAATGGAGTTATCTACACAATTATATTTGCCTCTCCACAGACTGATGAAAAATGCCAAAAATTATTACCATGGTCTGTTTTTGTGCTGGATGGATACAATGAGGGTCAGTGTTGTTTCCGATGGGGCCACCTACGCTAGGTCACCATTTAGTGTTTTAGATAAAAGCCTTTGCTGTTATGGCTAGTGTCTGCCAATTTGGAGCCTAAAATCACCAATAATTATGGAATATTATCGGCCAGGGGGAGGTCATTTACGGTTATGCCTTGAAAGACATGTTACGATTCCATGCAGCGACATATCAGTGTGATTAACTGATGTATTCTGATGAAGAAATCAATGTAAAGACACTTAAAGGGGGCGTGGGGAGGTCTTTGAATACTGGTAAATCCTTGTAAGTGAGTCCATTAGGCCACATGATAACATCAGACTGTACCTGAGAGATGGGTCCTTCCTGCTCCTACAGACAGATCAAACTTCATTATAGCCAGGCTAACTAAGAAGGACTTACACAGCAGGCTCTCTTCTGGGCTCCTCTGCTGCATATGAGAAGGGGACACTGTTGTAATTAATTGGTCATTTTTATTATTAAACCACTCTGTTTTTGGCACTGTCTGAATCAGAGCTGTAAGGGTGATACACTGCCCAATTTCAGTCCTGAGTTGAGTTTATTATTATTATTATTATTATTATTATTTTGTAATTGAAATGACAAGGCTTTCTTAAAGGAGACATTATGTTTTTGTTTTTTTCATTTGTTTATTTTCCCTTCGGGTATTTAGTATTCAACTATAACATATATAGGTGATTGTTTTACATTTTGCTCAGTATAAACCACAATATTGATCTACAATGGTTTAATAATAGAAACAGGTCCATTGACTTCCTGTTCAAAATTGCAGAACTGATAAGCCCCGCCTCTTTATAGTGGCTTTTGACTGTAGCAAGCTGTGGATTTGTTGTTGAAAAATGGCTGTGTGACATTTGTGAACCCTACATGTATGGCCTGAATTTTTTGGAATAATTGCAATTAAGTACAGAGCAAACATCCATGAAGCAATAGAACTACTGCTCTGAGTAAACTAATGATGAAGGGACACTCTCATAACTTATCTAAAAGTTGATTTTAAATCTGTCCTATTTTAAATAAAAGGCATTAAAGAGTAATAAAATGACACACAGCACTCTTTTTATATTTAATATTATATATTTTTAACCAACATGGTTATGTCACAGTTTTACTTTCAGCATTTTGGATGTCAGCATAGCTCAGACTAGAGTGGTCATTCAGCAAAATTATAGATTCCGTCTGCTCCATGGTGGCTGTGGCTAGCGATGTATCTTACTACCACTCAGTGTAAAATAATATATACATGACTGGTGATAACTCAATACATTTTGACAGTGTGGATGTAATTTCTATGATTACATCAAGATTTCAGCCCATAGATGATTAGTTTGTGTATTCCACTTTAATAACTTTGCTTTTAATGTACACAGTTTCATTACTCTATCCTCCATTCAGAATATCAGGACCTACATAACTAGTGCTCCCTAATTGCTATTGGGAGGCTACTGGAGAGAGTCACTCAGACAGGCCGCATTTCTTTGACAGGCACAGAAACACAGTCATTAGATGGAGCAGATGCTGTCTGCAACAGCTGGACCGGTAATCTGCTCCTTGAATATACTCCTCATCTGGAGCTCTTTAAAAAGTCCACCGTGTACCTGATATTATATGAACAGTATAAAGCAAATAGGAAGCTAGAGAGATTGTACTGTTTGCACAGACAAGCTGGGGACAGTTCACATTGTACAGATCATCAAAAGGAAGACTCAACTATCTCGACGATCAAATCAGTCTATCTGCAATATATTTTTTATTCAGTTTAAAATACTAGTTAATACTAGTAATACTAGTGCACTAGTGTGCACATGTGTTAGTAACCAATAATTGTGTTTGTGTGCTTAAAGGTGCACTATGTCACTGTTCTGGTGGGGGGTTTGCTGCCTACTTACAGCTTTGACTGGAATGTTCCACAATATGGCATTAAAACATATCTACTTTGCATTTATTCAATATAGATGCTTTTATTGCTCAAAATGACCTTGAAATACATGCATTCTTTAAGTAAATGGGCTCTCCACAGATACGAGGTCTCGTTTATGAAGCGCGTACGTACAAAAATGTTATGTATGCAACTTGCGTCCATGTTAAGTTTGTGATCAATAAAAGACAACTTAACATGAAAATGAGCAGCCCAGTCCAAAAACTCTGAACTGTGGGTGTAAAGGTGTTCAAAGATGAGGCAGAGGGAGATCTGTGCTCAGAGGGATGAGAACCAGTGAACCAGTTTGTGGAAGTTTGTGTTTTGTCTGTACACAAAGTTCCATGAATTCAAGTAGCAGACCAGAAAAGTGACCCTTTAAATCTTAACAAAATTTCACAATAAGATCCATTGTGAATAATTTGTAAAACAATGACTTCCGCCAGTCTTGCAATAACCAAATATATTGCCTAAAACTGTCTTACTAATAATTGTAAAATTTTAATCATTTTAAGTAGGATTTAGTCCATAGAAAGTTGATCAGGTAAACATATAGTTCCCAAGTTCATACAGAGTCCATTTTATGACAAACTGTCCTTTCACCACTTTCTCCGAGTCACTTTGCCACCTCAAGTTTAATTTCACAAAAGTGTGTCCCAATTCAGAGAGTGGGAAATTTCACATCAGCCTGAGCGCTAGCCTCACAAAAGGGTGCAACAGAGCGCGAAAAGTCAATGTGTGGAGTGTTACTGGAAGACAGGCGTGGGCAATGAGTGGCAAAATGAGGTCTGGCATCGCACCAAGCAAGAATAAAGAAACGCGATATGAATTATTGTGTAGAAAGGCGTGTGTATTATATAGTGATAGTGCAAATTGAATGCAAGCGAGGGATTCCTTGGGAGCAGGGAGACTGGGGAATCCGGAGGCAACTAAACAAATCATGCCATTCAAGTTGAAATCAAGCAAATACTCATATCTCCCATGAGGCTATAACAGCAAGGCAACATTTCAGTGTGACAAACGGTGCATAACTACATTACTTCTTGTCTGTAAACAATAAAAAAAATAACTTTAAGTATATGTTTTCTTTAAGCTACAAAAATCTTGCACTCTCACTAGCATCTTCAAAGACTGGTTGTTTCTTCTATTAATTGAGTTTCTGGTAAGCGCAAACCACAATTTGGATAAAGTTTCAATCAATGCAACAATATCTAATCAATATTGCAAGTTCAAATTCCTGGAATTTGAATATACACATTTTGCACATTCACTGTAACCTTTTCTTAAGCTATTTGAGTGAATATATAAATTAATGATTTAAGTTTAAGCAAGCAAATGCTCAGTATTGCAAGTTCAAATGCCATATGGGCCCAGAAATTCTCATTTTAGTATCATGTACATTTTCATAATAATTTCGCTTATGCAAAATGTATTTATAATTTACCTAAATATTTCAGTTCTATTTTATATTCTTTAATATAAAAAATGAACTTACCTGGACTAGTGGGACTGCATGGGTGAAGCGCAGCCCAGTTTTGTCCATATTACCGAACATCAGAGAGCAGTTACATGGATGTGGCCCCTCCTCTGATGAGAAGCAGTGTGGTTAGTGTGGCAGCAGACCCAGGCACTGACAGACAGAGGAGGGAGGGGTTATGGGCCTATTAACCACTGTTGTGTAGCATCCCTCAAAGCAAGGGTCACCAATATGTTCACCAATATGAACAAACAACCAGCAGATAAAGGAGAGAGGACATCTGTGAATCGTGATGTGGAGAGCAGTTTGGAAAGGGTTAAGAAGCTCAGGAAACACGGGGCGTTCTGACTATAATCTGTTAATGGAATAGAAATTAGACCCTATTAAGGGCCACAATGCAAAACTGGGGCTAAACAAAAGAGTAAACTAAGTCAAGCCTAAACCCAAGTTTATACGTGGACTAAACCAAAATTAAACCATAAATTAAGTAGAATTTCACTTGGTCTGATGACTGGAGTTCACTGAAATGACTTGAAATCAGATTATAAATAATCTTGATTTGAACAACTGTAACTAAAAATTGTCACATTTCAAGATCATTATTTAGTTTGAAATGCCAGTAGGTGTTTTCTCATTCCACTGGAAGATAATTTTGATTCAAATTAGATGCAATATATTGAAGGTCAGAAAGACGAGCAAAACAACCCATAGGTACGTCAAGTAAATGCACTAAACAGCAGTCACATGACCAAATCAAGAGTAAACTAATAAACCAATATCCTTAGCATCCAAAGAAAGTCTAAAGCAGGTCTATGTCATGTCAATACACCATGACTAACAAACTTCACATTTAGGCCTCAATCAAGGCATGACGAACGTCTGTCACTTGCTTGAACACAAGACTCGTGTGGACCACCAGAGGAGACCTGCGCACCACTGGAGACACACACACCAGTTTGAGAACCCGTCCTGTAGGCCATTAGGACATGGTATAAAACTAAATGTAAACCTTATGGTAATACAGAGAGAGGAGAGGGCTGGCTGTCCTGCTGGTGCAGGCTGCAGGACTCTAACCTTTGAAGACTCTGTTGTTGTGACCTTTAAACCAAACGGTGACGCAGTCCGCTCCGGCTCTACGATGACCTTACTTTGATGGAATTACCACAGAGAATAATGGCCGCTCTCTGGGGGGACAATATTGCAAATGAAATAACAAGCATGCCATCAAACATCAGGACATGTAAACACGGGGAGAACGGCTGGTTGGCCAAGACAGACATAAAAAATGTGGAAGATTTATTTTCATAAGGAGATAGTTAATCATGGGCACATTATTTCTGTTTCTTTGGACAGTAAATCTTTTACAAGAGCGGACACAAATCCTAATCCAACCATTCAAAAGGAAAAGAAAGTTAAGGAGAATGTTCCGCTATATTTTACATTCATTAGGGCAAAGGTAACAGAGGTTTGAACGATCACTCACAAACTAAAAGGTTTGCTGATCCTGATCCCAATCCTGATATGTGCAGTTGTGTCCTGACTCCTGACAAGACATTTTGCCCATCTTGCCTGTGTGAGAATAGTGCATGGCGAGTTATTGATCCGTGGTGCTTGGAGGGGCTGTGTAGTATTTGAAGCCACTCTTTAGTCCAAGGGGGGTAGCTGTGTGTACAGAAGCTGCAGTGCCAACCACCACAAGTATAGTGAGTGAGCTAATGAAACCGTATGAAATAATATGACAGGTGAAGTAAATGGACTGTGGAAGGAGATGCAGCAGCCTGTTTGAGAAATTATGTTGTTTCATTTCACAGGAATGACTTTGCCCAAACACATTTTTATGATTTTGATTTTCTGCTATATTTAGTGCTTTAACTTATCTGCACAATTCCAACCTTTCATCATGTTGTAGGTCGTCATGTCTGCGAATGGCACAGACGCTGCCCTCATCTGTCATGGCTCTAATCAATAGGAGAACTTGAGGCTGTGTTCATCATGGATTTACATGGGTCTTCTGCTGCTTCCTGGACAGTTTCCTGTAATAAATAAGAGTGCCCAGCACATATTTATTCCTTGTAGTGAAATACAATCTGATTGTAGATGATTGACAAAAGGAAATGCATGAGTAATGATGAATAATGGACTTCTGAGCTGAAACTGAACAGAAAATGGACATTAGATCAACATTGTGTTTGGGCGTTTCCTGACAGTTGGACACGCCCATAGCTAATCTTATGAAAACATTATAATATTCTGAAATATGCATAATATGCATAGCTTGTTTTTGTTGGTATACTTTTTAGTGCTGTTAAACAATCTTGCAATAGGAGATGGTGCCAAAATATTACATTATTAAGGCTTCTTGGACTTTGGACCCCTTAGCAATGATCACATCCACATCAGTAAGTCGCCGCTTACTGAAGCACAGAGGACTGAACCACATGTAACCTAAATTGCCAGAAGCCAGATTGATGTGTAGTACTCTTGAGTTCAGTTCTACACAAATGCAGCAGTAGGAGCTGTACAAGAGCTCTTAAGAATTGAGGGAGTTCACCTTGCTGTGCAGGGTAAATTCTAAAGAAAGATCGAAAGAATGAATTACCACCTAAAGACACAAGGTGGAGTATTTTGAGCTTTGGAAAGGAAGACAGACTGGATTATTCAAACATGTATGAATGAAAAAAAAACAGCTAGAGCCGTTACCTAAGTATTCCATAGAGAGTATCTCTATGGAATGCTTAAGTAACTAAAATGTATTATTATAATTTTCTCTTGTATAGGGGCCTTTATTTAGATCTCAACCCCAGATCCATAGCTGGAACATTATCTTATAACCATCGTGCCATGGTGCCACTTGGCATTTATCTGTGTTTCCATATTCCCTGCACGCCTCCTGTGGGTACAAACAGCCTTAACCCTATGTTTAATTCATACTTCTGTGTCGTTATGCTTATGTTCTATTAGCCACTGGCTATGTTTTTACATGAGAAAATGTCCTCTTGCATAAGCCCATATATAGCGTGTGCACAAATGGAGACGGCTAAAGGTCAACATTAAAGCTTTCTTTATTCTATACAATAGCTGTATGTTTTTATGACTGCTGTATGTGCTGCCATAATGGTCAGACCGGGGTAAAAGGAGGCCGCATTGCTTTGGGGCATATTTTTGCACAACACCTCAAATCATTAAAAGAGAATACCTACAAAAGGGTACTTTTAAAAAATCCAAGTCAATATTAATAAATACTAATATTTTTATAACTACAAATCTGCAAATATGTTTTAAATGTGATGTCATACATTTTAGTCAAAAGAACACATGCTGTCCTCTCTAGTGTGAAGAAGGTTACATAAATGTGGCAGTCTAGCACTTCTTGTGATAGAGGCGACAACAATAAAGCTCTTTTCTTTGGACTACTTTGCCCTGGGGCGGATGTGGCAAAATGAGGTCACCAAGTGGGAGCCATAAGACAGTAGTCTGAATGGAGAGGTTGTGCATGTAACACTCAGACAAGGCTGCTCCATGCTCTTTGGAGCAGGTACATGGGTTGGATGTGGAGAGGCCCTTTTAACTTTTTAGAGTTGCATGTGTGAATGACTAGACATTTAGTGAAAAAAGGTGGCGCTGCAGGATTGGATGGCCTCAGGTTAAGTTATTTAGACCTGGAAAAGTCCTATATTTATGGTACTCAGAAAGACTTTCTTCTGTCACGCTATTAGTCTTAGTATAGTTAAAGGTCCAAGATATACTATTCCAGCTTTCTGAATTAATAATTTCATGCACAGCTCAACATATTAGATGGAAAACAAGTCAAAGTAATGCTGTGCTGATTTCTGAGCGTACAAAAATACACAATTGCACCCTAAGGAGGGAATCAGTTCTGTATGGACTTTAAAAACATAAAAGAGTATGGAAAAGCCCTGGTGAGATGATAAGGTAGAGCTAAGCATTCTGAGTTCTGGAGAGGGAGATTCTGGATTATTCAAAAAACTCCAGGTATAACACTAGCACGGTTAAATCACAAAAGTAAATTTAGCATAATATGGGCCCTTAAAAGTATGCTAACTTTTCTGGTGCAGGGTCTTCCACCTGCTTGTCTCCATGGAGATGTTATTGCTTTACCTGGAATATTCCACAGTATGGCATTAAACTTATGTCTTCATGGAGAAAAGCTGCTGATGCCACCAGGTCATATCTACAAATGCATATTTCCAACACCTGTAACTAGAAAAATTCAGTACAAATAAGTTTAATGCCATACTGTTTAACATTTAAGACAAAGCAATGTCATCACTATGGAGACAAGCAGTTTATGTTCCCTCCTCCAGAAAAGTTACATAGTGCAACTTTAAATCAAATAAGATTCTTACAGTTAACCCTCTCAAACCTTCTTTCACTATATTTGCAGAGCTATCTACTCAACTATATTACATCATGTGCTGTTAGGGCCTATGCTAATGCAATGCTATACAGTAAGCCCTCCCCTGACCCGCAGCTAGTCGTGACACCAGCCTCCCTGCTTCTGTGAATCAAATATCACCCATAATGCACCAATGTTCTAACCCCTCTATAACTGCCAGGAACATGAATATATGCACTTGTTTATGATTACTTATGCAAATTCCAAGTAATCATAATCTTAATAAGTCTTAATAAGTACATACACTTGCTACTACTGCTAAGACATTGTGGTATTTGTTATACTGCTTTCAAATTAGTAGTAGATGGTTGGCAGTTCAATTCCGCGTATGGGCAAGTCTATTGCCCTTGAACAAGACACATAACACCCCTTGCTTTCACTGTCTGTAGGGTTTGAATGTAAGGTATTCAACCCTGTCAATAATTTCATTTTATGTAATTCCTATATATCTTTTCTATGATTATTGCTGCTGAGAATACATTTAATAAACACAAAATGTAAATAGTTTTTAGTATGGTCATTTGGTTTGGTTCTTACATTGCATTTTTTTATGTTTTTATGTTGCATTACTCATCTTATCCACTTGATATCACAAAAATCTTTCACTACTAAACTGATTTCTAATTTTGTATTACAATATTTTTATTAACAGAACGCTAGGCGAATGGTGACAACAAATAAGTCCAACACATGTGAGAGTTGTGTATATAATAAAGAATACTTTCACTGTGGTAGTTGCTTTTGATCTCAGAAACAGAAACCATGTTAAAAACTCAATGTTATTTCATGTCTCTGCTGCTATCTAGTGGTCATATTCATGACTTTTGCACTTGTGCATGTCTCCAGAATACTGTACAATCAGAGAGGCCATATGATCTATTTCTATTGTCCTACCTGACATAAGGAAGTGACTAGTGCCGTTGTAGGAAAAGTACATCACAGGACCAACCACTGGGTTTTATTGGGGGCAACAATTCTAGTGTCCCTGCAGGGTTACCATACATTCACATGCAAAACAGGAGATTGTGGGCAGACTTTCCTTTCACCCCCAGAAGTCACTGAAAGGCCAAGCCCATTTTATAAGGTCATGTTACTGAGTACTCATGAAAGCAAAAGTATATGTGATTTTCTCTTTTTTATAGATATCTCCCTTCTAATATTGATAATATGTGATAGGCCTAGCATACAAATATGAATCGAATCAAATCAAAATATTAGCATATTAGCAACAAACAATGGCAGAATTCAGATTTCTGTCATCAAATCAGTGACTCATTCAGCTTAATTACATAACAACATACTTTTTATGTTATGTTTTCAGTTAACAGAGGACAGTCAGTGGACATTCACAAATTACTATATGTTTTAACTTTATCTGATATCTGCAGATTGTATTATGTCATTGGAGTCAGTATTTTTTTTGATAAAAATAACATATAATTGATGAAAAACTGGCTCCTGGTGATATCATAGCATTTACATTCTAGAGGTGAGCTGATCGAAATAGCATTAATAATGTGCATGTTATTTTGAAGATATACAAAATTTTAATATTGAGTATATTATTCATAGTTAAAAGGTTGCAAAAATGACTAATTAAAAATGAAAGTGGAAAAAATATCTTGTTAACTGTCAAATAGGGGTATAATGTGATATTTCTGTACTTTTAAGTTAAGATAACCTTTACTTGTGGGTAATTACAGTCATTTCACATTTGTCTGCTACTTAATAATT
>KN483498.1:7650-22893 GCA_000787095.1 Periophthalmodon schlosseri | reverse complement strand
TGAAGGCCTAAGGGTGAAATGCACGGCTCGCCACTGCATTTACATTAGTCCATTATCACACTTTTGTTATCAGACTAGGGTTGTCTAAAGTATTGATAATCAGATACTAATTGATATTAAAACTAGTATCAAAATCAAGTACTCAATGAAACAAGTATCATTGCTAAAAAGTCACATTCACAGGACAGAAATAAAGCCTTTCGTGAATATCTTTACAGCGATCTTGAGCAGAACTAGTACAAGACCACACAGACTAGTATACACCCATGGACCACTATGGAACATACCTGGCTGACTGAGGGATTACACAGATATAAAAGCACATGGTAATATAAAAGAAAGTACTGCAGTTTAATGTTTAAAATGACATTCTATTGTCTGAATAAATACATGTTTTATTATCATCGTGCATATCACCATGCAAAAGTTATCTGCTAGATTAAATATGTCTGTCCAAGGTTTTGATGCAATCTGAAACCTAACAATAAAACATTGAAATGATTACCTCTCACATTCCTTATTTTTCTGCTTTTCTTTTCTCTTCCGTCCTTTTCCTCGTTGCCTTTTCCTGGACAAGGAACAAGGAAATACGAGATTAAAAAAACATAAAAGAATGTGATGCATCAATGCAACAAATTATGCACAACAGAGATTATTCAGGTCTTTACTTTTGTCCTTTCCCCTCCGGCTGCCTGGTTCTGCAACGAAAACACACTAATCAACCCATTGCAATACAGCATTTACATTTATTCTGGGCTTCTGACACATTTAATTTAAAAATAATGTGTATTGTATGAAAAAATATGCTCTTTTGCAGCACTTTCTCTTTTTTGAAATTACAAATTAGCAAGTGAAGGCCATTTAAAGGGGCACTATATAACTTCTCTGGTAGAGGGTCAGCCAACTGCTTGCCTCCATAGAGATCTAATTGTCTTGTCTGAAACAGATCTATTTTAATGTAGACAAGCAGGTGAGCCACTAGGCCAAGTTACAGGTTAGATCTGTGAAGCTCAATGTATTTTTGAGCAATAAATCACTAGTAATGAAATACACTAGCAGTCAAATGTCTGGAACACATTCTCAGTCATTGTTAATTGTAGCAGTAAACATAAAGGAAAAACCTTTATGTTTACTGCTTTCTTTTCAGATACATATGGAAGATATCAAATAAATGATGCAGGACATATGGAATTATGTAGCAAAGAAAAAATAATTAAATAACTCATTTAAAAAAAAAAATATTTTATATCAAATCCTCAAAGTATTTGCCTTGTCAACGGCGCTGCAAACCCTGAAATGGTGTTCACAAACTACATTCCATACTTGTTCATTCATTGTTCTGATGTCTTCAGTGAGATTCTACAATGTAAATAGTCACAAAAATAAAGAAAAAAATTGTGTCCAAACTTTTGACTGGTAGTGTGAATGCAAGATAGATTTAGATAGAAATAGAGTTTAATGTCATATTCTGGAACATTCCAAGCAAAGTAATTACACCTCCATAGACATGAGCAGGTAGCGGACCCTCCATCAGAAAAGTTACATGCACTTTAAAGTGTTGAAATGATCCATATTACAAGCTACTTGAAGCCTATGTTTAAAGACTGAAATAGTGATTCTGACTCCAGCATAATAACATATTTTTCTTACCTACATTCACATGTCTGATGCTCCACAAACGTCATCTCAACATATTCTTGACCTGGCTCGGACGGCCTTATTTTCAATAGCTAGTATGACAGAACACTTACCATTAGTATATTAGTACAAAGAGAAACATTGACTCTGTATGACTGCACCTGCATTGTGACATTGGTGGTGTGGGTGGGGTGGCACTCCAGGTTCTCATCTCCACAGCAGCCAGAGCACCTGACCAGAGGCACACAGGCCGGGCTGTAGATGTGCTCCACCTCTGACGGGTACTCCTGCACCACCTCCACCAGCTTCTCTATGGTCCGACAGAAGCTCCGCCCCCACACCTCCTCGAACATCAGCACTGGCACAGACAGATAGACATGTGCATTAGACCAGGGATTTTCATAGAAAATGTTCTATATTAGCTTAAAATATTTTGTCTTCATCTAGACCACAGTCTGTGTAAATTTAATAGGCAAGTAATGTAATTTTGGTAATTCTGTACTATATTGTCAATACAATTATGTTTTTACAACTGAATGTTTTGTCTACTTAACACCCTCACTGCACTGGAACAGAGCTACCCAAACTGCACTTCTGGAATGGCCATGGCCTCCAGAGGTCAGCCATAGGTCATCCAGAGGTCAGCTGGAGGAGTCTGGCCCTGCAGCTGTTTACAGAAGTGCACTAGAGGGAGGGAGAGTTGTAGTAGTAAACTCCTCTGATGTTACAGCGCAAAGGGCCAGTTCATTAGCCACTTAATAAGAATGTGTACTGCTTATCTGCTGCGTGCCGCTTCAATCTGGCTGACTCATGTTTTACATTCTTTTGTCGATCCTTTGAACTGGTGAAAAGGGGCATTTCAGTTGCTACCCTCACCACTTAAGGAGAGCTGTCCATAGACAGGGTAGACACATCTTTTTTTTAAAAAAAGAATACTTTTTATTCAAAACTCAGAGAGAGAGGGATTTTACAGTCAACAAGTGGACAAGTAAACTTACCTTGGTGTGTGGTGTTAATGCTCATCAGGGGTAGACTCTGCAAGAGACAGAAAGAGCACAAATTAGCTGTCTATATAAAAGAATGCTCATCAATGAATTAGTAGAATTTAAATTGTACATTAATATAGAAAACATATAAACTCCATATGCCAGCAACTATGGATCTAAGATAGCATGCAAATGGACTCAAGACAAGTGGTTTTCAGCATGTATTCACACAGTATTCATGCTACATTGGATTGCTATATAACACTAGTTTGTGCTTGAACTGTTTTTTTTTCTTTTATCCATACATTAAGTCTAATGTTCTTTGTAACATAACACCGCCTTCCTGTGGTAGCACAATGTAACTACACAGTGCAATACAGCTTGAACCAGTCCAGTTAACAGTCAGCACTTTCTCATGCACAGCTCATATCTCCATTTGCCTTACTGTTTATATTCAGACCTACTGTTGTGGTGCACCATTCACTATTTAAGTTCTTGTTGTTGACTTTCCCATCCCTGCCATAAACAATGTCATTGACCTGGGAGCAGAAAACCGAGCCTGCCTGACTGTGTTACAGGAAGGGGACTTTACATGGGGAGATGTGTCCTTGGGCAGAGGCGGGGGACCAGGGGACAGACAAGCTGCTTCCTGAGGCCTTTTTCAGGTGGTTATATAATGACACAAAGACTGACAGGGATTTCCCATGCGCTGATGGAAATATGGGCTGGTTTAACACTTGTACGTCCTGTTGGAGTCCAGAATGAAGAATGTGAGGACAGCATGTGTCAGCAGTGTGCAGTCCTCTGCAGTGTGATGAAAGAGGAATGTCCTGCTCTGATGAAGATGCACACACACACACACACACGTTGGGTTTACAATCTTTTTGGGGAGACTAGCTGATCCAAATACGGTAAATAATTTGCTACACAATTTTGTAAACACACAGACATATATCTTAATTCATATTTCCATTTTTACTCATCTGTTCAAAAACGCCGATGCACTGAGGACAAACTGGGAATGACACAGTGGAGCACAGAGACCAGGGAGGCTTAGAAAATATATTGGTGCCAAATATTGGCAAAATTTTCAACATTGGATCGATTCCGTTATCTGGGAACACCCTCTGATATCACCAATATCAATCTTGGCACCAATATATCGCCCATCCCTACCTTAACCATAGTAAATACTTGCCTAAACTTAACCTAAACCCTAACCATTACACACTTTAACCCATAGCTTAACTTTAAACTATGTTATAAATCTAATAATAAAGGATTGACATAATAGGGACCTGATTTTTGATAAAGGAGGCAGGTCCCCATGACCTGCCTCCTTTATCAAAATCAGATTTTAGTCCCCGCAATGTGATAAATACCCCCCACACACTTTGGAGTAAGGTGCACCCCCGCTCAGTCCTGCATGACACATTTCACTCTGACCAGTGTAAAAAGTTCCAGGCAGCGCTTCAGGATCACTCCTCCCTGTGACCGCACGCTCTCGTGTATAGCTGTTGTTTTGACAAGTCATTTTTAACACAAGACTTGGATGAGCTGTTTAAGGTTTTTTTCAATCTTTTGTATTATGAGCCTTTATTCAGCCAGGATCACCACTGTCAGCCAGCTCCATTACTGTGAGGGGAGTGTGCAACGCAAGTGCAGTGTCTTACCCAAGGATCATAGGGAGAAAATATCTAGTTACATTATTATTTTAGTATTTCTACCAATGTAATTGTACTTCACATCATTTAAAATCAAAGGGGTTACTGAGTACAGCAAGTCCAAATAGAGCATTCCTGTTTCCCCCATCAACCCAAAACATGCAAAATCGGTAAAATCCTCCAGCTAAGGTAAACCTGGCCAAGACTAGCTCAAGATCTGGAGATGGGCCGACTGCTTCTGAGAGGCAACCCATGTGTCACTGAAGGAGGGGTCAAATACAGAGGCAATAAAGTGTACCTTAACCTTAAGATTGTGTTAAGAAGTTAAGTACTTCTATTAGTATTTTTCATATGTACTTCTTACTTAATTACAATTTTGGCAGCAGTACTTCAGTGATTCAGTGAATCTTAACTTTCACTTGAGTACACATTTCCATCACTGCCAGACACACAAAAGCAGTGTGTGCTCCAGTGTGGTTTAAACAGGTTACCCTCTTGTTGGTGTTTTTTAAAATGAACAATTAGTCATTGAAAAACGTTATAGTGTTACGCATTATCACTGCAGAAACAATTGTGCAAAAGCTCAATAAAAACCAGCTTATAGCTTCTCCTGACTCATATACAGTTTACAGTCAGAAGTCAGCATTCGTAGGAAGAGGGCTTTTTCACAGGAACATACACTTCCAAAAATCAGGTCCTCTATGACCTGTTCTTACAGTTACTGTGAAAAATGTAAAGACTGTAAAAACAAAATTCATATCTTGTCTCATTGTATTTAGATCTTAACTGAGCATGGGCTTTTCATGCATGATTTTAACAATAGCTAGGTAAAGGTTTGTAGTGTATTTGTAAACCTGTGGTGCATGTGTCTGTCCTCCCTCTCTCTCCAGCTGAAGTCTGTCATCTTTAGCCTCAGCCTGCCTCCTTCTGTCAAAGAGAACTGCTATGTGAGGAGAAGAACAAGTGGAGCTCACACCCTTTACTGAAAAAGAGGACTGCAAAAAGAATGTAAACATGACAAATCCTTTGCATAGATCACTCACACCTAAATAATTAATTATTCATTATTATATGCCACTGTTTTCTAAAAGTCTCGTCCCTATATGGTCATTCAAATTAGTCCCAATTCTAACTGATGTTATAAACTCATTTGTTTACACAAGCTCACAACACATGAAGTATATTTTCAGTGAGACTATGATGCACTATTATTTGGTGCTGAAGACACATTACTGCCCATGTGCACCACAATACTGCTCCCAAAAGACTGAGTTCCTGGACAACAACTCGTCTTATTTGCTAATTTGGTCGGGAGAATGCATTTTAATGAACACATGACCGAGGACAGTCGTTCAGGCCTGTACCCCTGAGTGACTCCAAAGACCCTGTGTTGTGTACACACTGAGATGGTCTGGGTGGACTCAGCAGAGGAGCAGAGCAGGAGGTCAGTGTGGCAACACAGTATGACACAGTATGAAGTCACAGTCTATTATTATTGATTGGTTTAGCACTTGACAATATTTGTAACAAAAAACACTATAAACCAAGTACAGTTTTTGACTGTTCGCTCCAGGCAAACAAGACTTCCACAGTGCATTCAGTTTCAAACATGAGTGTGTTCTATATTATAACTCTTTCTTTTCCTGCACAGCCTGCACAGAGTATAAGTACAGTCCTTTTAACTGGACAAAGTGGATGTTGATTTAGATAAGTGTCATTTCCTCATGAGCTCGTGAATTCTTGTCCAAATGTCCCCCTAAAGACAGGCTCACCCCCCACACCACAGCATCCACACATACACACACACACACACACACACACACACACATGCACACACACACACACATACTACAGCATCCACACACACAGATAAGACTGGCTGCGGCTAATTGCGCTCTCCATTACAGTAAACGCTGTTGTGTCCACTGCTGTAATGGCCTCCAGATGGCAGATTAAAGCCCCGCTGTGTCCACCATGTTGCCCCCAGCTCCAGGAAGAAGAGAAATCCATATTTCCTGATGCAGATTGGGACTGTCCCCTGGGCTGGGGAATTACAACTGCAGACAAATACCACAACAAGCACACAGCAGGCCTATCATTTACTGGGTCAGCAATAGGGCGCGGACAGGCAACGCAGGCCAATAGTACAGAGGGACATGGAACAGCCTCTGTGGAGGAGACATGTAACTCACAGCAACATGTTCGGTCATAAACACAAATAAATATTACATTTATTACAACTGGAAGTCCATTCATTCAGTCTGTCACACTTCTTGACACTAACACTGGTGACAAGATAGGACAAATGTCTTGCCCATGGGCACAAGAAAACAGTGAAAAAAGCTCAGACTCAAAGTTATACTTAATCCCAACCTTGCAATTCCATAATTACTTCCTCCTTCTTAAGACTTTAATTTAACAGTGTATCATAGCATCTGTGTCCTCTGCATGTCCTAAGGCCAACTCTCGAAGTAAGATCACCTGGTTATTGCAAATATAAAGTAGTGTTGTCACGATACTAAAATTACAAACTGATTTCAACACCAAGGAATAGACTCAAGATTTGATACCGATTCTGATACCACGATGATAATAAAAAACTCTTTGTTTGGACAATATGTGATTTCAACATTCAACATAACTGTGACTAGTCTATGTGTCTTATACTTGTTTTGATACATCTCAAGATCATTCTAAAGCTATTCAGGAAAGGTTCATTTCTGTCCTGTGAATGTAATTTTTTAGTATCGAGACCTACTCAAATGAGTATCTAGTCTCAATACTAGTTTTAGTGTGGATTAGTATCTGCTCTTCACTACTTTTGACAATCCTAGTATAAAGTAGCAGAAAGCCTCATATCACAGAGAGTTACAGTTAAAATAATTAATAACTTTCATTGCAAAAAAAGATATAAATTGTCAAAGAGTATGTTTCTTTTTGTTCTTTCTTTTGAGTAATATTTTGATTGCAGTGGCTTTTGAAAACATTATTATACATAGAGTAGCCTCTGACGACGCTTTAAAACGTCACTTCACGTCACATCTGTTTTTGCAAATGAACTCTTTTTCTGAGGCTAAGATTAATTATAAACAAATCAGTTGGGTAGTGTGAAACAAGGAAAACAAAACACTTCACTGACGTAGGATTTCATTTCAAAATTTACAGCGTCCTATAAACAACAGTTTGGTTTCCACACATTAAAAGTAACAGGATCTGCACACCCTGCCCATGTTTTGAATTATACTCTAAAACTCTCCTCATTATTCTCATGAACTTCCTCTACTTTGGACCAGACTCATACAGCAAACGCCTCTGCTGCAGGTCAGGTCTATGATGCAACACTTTGTAAGTTTAAAGCCTCTTTTTCCATAACAATAACATAATAATACCGATCACAGCTCGCAGGGATTTCAAAGGGAGAAAAACACATGTACGGCAGCTATTGGCACTGCTTAGCCAATTCTTCTGGATGAGTGCGGACGCAAAGGGAGTGGTGCCAAAAATACTGAGAGAAGAGGGTAAAGTAGAGTGAACTGGCTGACCGGCACTCACTGTTATGTCATGGTGTTATGTAGTGGCATTGTCTACAAGAGAATCCCAGGTGCTTCCACTGGCATTAGACCCTATTCAGGGCTTCTTCAAACTAGGTATCATCATGTCTTATGGAGACATGGGCCCAACAATGGGGGTAGGCGATATGACATCACTTAGATTCTCTTGGAGCCAGATCACGATTTAGATTTTTTATCATGATTTATTCATGTATACTCTGTAAATAAAGTTGGCTCGTTATGAAAGTTCACACTTCACTGTGATTGGTTAAATCCAGCTGTTTCTCACTCAGAGCCTTAAAGAGACTGGCCAATAGGTGGAGCCCAGAGCTACATTAAATGGAGAAATAGTGAATTTCGACCTGACAATTTTAGCAAAATAGCAGATCACCATAGGACTGAGATCAAGATTCACGTTTTCTCACCCAGTCCAAGGTCCAACAATTATTATTTATTTGCATCTTCTGCCTTATTCTGAACAACCTCGCTGGACAATAATATAAAACCATCCAAAGCATACAGGCAGAAGTATTTGCTAGAGTGGAAGTGGTTTCAGTCTCGGGCTGACGAGGTCCAAAAATAAAATCTACATTTTTTGCACAAATGCCAAGACAAAACTGCCACAAGATTGTGCACACATGAGAAAAATGATCTTGTGAGATTTTTTTCTGTGTTTACATTTGAAGGGTTAAGTGCTGCTAAGTTACACCTCTTTAGAAGCCTCTTTAAAAGCGTTAGGTCCAAAAAGCAGTCCTACGAAGACAGGAAAAAACATTAGATAAAGTACATAAAAATGGTGAAACCAAAATTGTTAACTGAACACCGAAATGCATTTGTTGTCATGGACCCACAGTCCATGACAACATAACGCCCCCTACTGTCTGACACGTGGCGCTTCTGAGGAAGGCTACAGGAAGCTAATTCTAAAGTATGGTATGGTTTTCTCACTTGTCCTGGTTTGGGTCCAGCTAAGTCCTAGGTTTGGTCCAGTTCTAGTCCTGGTTTAGTCTCAGTTTTGCCAGTTATTAACTGTAAAGACACCACACAGAAAGCATCCATAACGATGGGTAAATTATGAAATGGGATCGTACTTGGTAGCTACACTGATATTATAATATCATTAGTTCATAAACTCATTTGGCTTGATAAACTTTGAAGATAGAAGATAGACTTTCCAGCACAGATTACTCACTGACAACTGCAGCTACTGGCAATGCCCCAGAACTATTAGATCACATGAGACAGAGAGGCTGGGCACAACTGTATTCAATTATGATGACAACACCCTCTGCTCCCCGCACGGTTCACAGACAGACAGGAAATCTTCACACGCTTCTATTTGTGCATCCCAAAGACAATGCAACATGTTATATATCAAACAGTTTCAGTACCTGGAAAATAACTATGAATGTAAAGGCCAGAAACTTTACATTTTTAGCCCAAACACAAACCACATTTACTGTTTAATCTTAATCTGGTATCCCAATTGACACATTGATGATAACTTTTTAAATTTCTTTGGCTGATCTGTTTTTAATGGACCTGTTGCATGGTAATTTTTATACCAGATGCCCTATCTTTCTTATTCCCTATCTGACACTCATTTGTCAATAGTTTGTCAACAGTATTTGGTTTGCTTTTGCTCTGCCAACCAGTAGTTGTTTCTTTCATACACTGATTCTGTGCCCTGACTCCCAGTTGGTTGCCTACCAAATTGCAAAGAAAAGAATAATACATATTTGGGATGACTAAATATGACAGTAATAAATAAACACATCAAATTCAAATTCTTTCATATTTTCCTGCTGCTCATTGCTGGGTGCTTGGATTTTCAAAGGTGTTTAAGGGAAGCCGTATGTGATCTGATTATGAGGATAATCTACTTTAAACTTTGCAGCAGTTTGGTTACAAAGTTCCAAGAACAAAAAAAGAGACAGAGAGAGACAGAGATGGGAAGAGAAAGAGAAAACAGAGGAATATAGAGAAAGAGATAAAGACAGAAACAGTGAGAGAGGGACCGAGAGAAAGAGAGACAGAGCAGAGGGATAGAGAGAAAGATATAAAGACAGAAAGAGAGAGAGAACAGAGGGCTAGGGAGAAAGCGATAAAGACAGAAACACATAGAGAGAGAGAGAGAGGGATCAAGAGAAAGGGGGGGTGCCAGCTAAGGAAACAAAAGCTGAAGCTAACCCCACATCTAAGTGCAGGTGCCACTGTGTCACAGAGAACTGATCCACCACATTATGTAAGACAAAGAACGAGGATACCAGTCTACAGTATCTACAGGACTGGTGGTTAGAAGTGAAGTCTATGTAACTTCTGATTTGCACCAGTCTGGTTCATATTAGAGGATTGATTCCACAACATTTTTGACAGTGTTGAGTGAGATTCTCCTGAACAAGATCCATGCTCAGGATTTGGAGTAGGCAGGGAAAAATTCAACTGTGACAATACCTGATCCTTACAAGGGCACTAAGTTTTCTGGTCCAGGGTCCGCCACCTGTTTGTTTCCATGGAGTCGTTGTTGCTTTGTCTGGAATGTTACACAGTATGGCATTAAACTTATCAGTATTCAAGGAGACAAGCATGGTGCCACTGGACAGGTCAGATTTGTGGAAAGGCATTCACAGTAATGCATGTTTTCTGCTCTGATATTCTTAGCGATTAAACACCTGCACTGAATAAATGTGAGAGTAATAAGTTTGATGCCATACTGTGGAACATTCCAGGGAATAACATCTCCATGGAGACAACTAGATGATTGACCCTCCACTAAAAAGGTTACATTGTGCCCCTTAGTGTCTGTGATGTTAAAATAGGTTTGATTTTGTGTTATTATTTAAGTAATCTTCCAACAATATTGTGTTTGACCTTTTCAATTCTATTCTGACAAAGACTCCTGCTGATCCTATAGGCACAATTCTATTTAAAGCAAGTTTTTTCCTGCATGCACATTTAGTAATGCATACCAACTGTATACAATTGGCACTTTAGCTGCCCTTGGGCCAGACATTGAACGTGTCTGTACTTACAAGTCTTTCACACTTGATAATAGCAATTCTCCCACTTGTGGCATATGTTATTCTGAGTAGGCTACCTCTGTGCCTCCTCAGTGGAAATGTACAGAGAGAAAGATGATCCAAGAGGTTGCAGTGGATGCGTCTGTAATTATGGGCTTAGTGAGGTTAGCCAAAAGTAACCGTGAGTCAGCAGCAGCATCACCAGAGGAGCACGTTTCATATGTCGGACACACTTCAGGGTCAACTCACGTTCAGTATACACGTTTCCAAACTTACTAATCAAATAGCGAGGCATTTCTTGTGATTAGGGGAAAAAACACTGGTACGCTGAGCTGATAGCACTCACGTTTCCCTGTAAAATGTGACTTTACCTGCACAGGTGTGAGGAACAGAAAGAGCGCCACCGCAGTCCCGATCAGCAATCTCACTTTCATTTCGCGCGCTCTCTCTCCAAGTAGACGCACAAAGCGGTGTAATAATCAGTGAAGTCAGCAAAGTTCAACACAAGTCTTCAGTGTTGTCAAAGATGCTGAGTCGTAAAATCCAAGTGATCCGGGTTTGGACGTACGTGACTGCGCTCCGTGGCCGTGCGTAACTTGATGAAGTCGGATGTGATTAGCCCGCGCCGGACCAGTGAAGACTCCAGGCAAAGTTCTGCTCCTGCCTCTGTAAACTCAAACGGTACTGTATGAACTCATTCAGCGCGCTTCAAAATAAAACACATTTTATAGTTGTGCGTAAAATTGTGCCAAGTGATAGTCCAGTGATAGAATGAAAAAAACAAGCTGCTTAGACTCTGGACTGAAGTCGGGCACACTTGTCTGCAATTGTCCCGCAGCACCTTTTCATGGACTCCCGGCTCAGCCCCTCCCCCTTCCCCCTCTTCCTCACTGATGAGATGGGCTCTTTAGACTCCACTGGGAATTTACGCCATGTTGTAAATAGTTATCACTGTATAGAGCATGTTTTATTTATACCCTTTAGTATACACTATGTGATTTACACTACTATATATATACCAGGTGCGTAGAAGCTCCGGACGCCGTGCATCTGAAACGTAGCAGTTTTTAGGCCTATTGTCACGTGGTTTGCGGCGCTGGCTCGGCTTGTGGTTGCCCTGAGAGGACTGGACTATGTAGTCCGACGCAGAGACAGACAGAGAGAGATTCCGTGAGTGTTGACACAGTTAATCTTGTGGCGTGTTTGCAGAAAGCCAGAACCTAAAGATTCTTTGTGACTTCCACACATTCCACCCGCAGAGCCATAAGAGCCCTGTGCACAGGGCTATTGTGCGGAACACTCAGGAGAGGGCTATCCTAAATATCTCAGGCACTTAAGCTGGTAGCATGGCATCCCCCACCACCATTTAACAGTTTAATTAGAGCGGTGAACGCCTTTTTTTTCCACTGTTCGAATGCAGTGCTAAAAACATAACTACACATTTATTGATCCTTTTTAACCATTTTGTCATGCACTATGGCCACCAAACACTTTGTAACTTTTCTGCTGGAGGGTCTGTGTCCATGTGGTGTGCCTGGAATGTTCATATCTGACTATCTCCATGGAATCAAGCAAGTGACCCCAACCAGGCAAAGTGTTACAAGTCAGATCTGTGAAGAGGCAACCCCGCTCACAGTAAGAATGCATGTTTTTCAGGATTGGCTAGTTTGGGCAATATAAACACATGTAAGGGGCGTACCATTCACCATATTATACATAGTGTACCTCAAATACATTATAATAGCATTAATACCCTTGGTATAATATATAGTATTAATACCCTTAGACACACTAGTATGTATCAGACCAAAGTGCAAGTTAGGGAGCTGGATTTGTCTCTATACAGCAACATTATGTAGAGGACAGTTATTATGGACAGTTAGTTCTAAGCCAACACTGAAAAGACCCAATCCAGCATGGGAATTGAACCCAGAGCCTTCTTGTTTTGCGACTGCTCTAACCCAACCAAATATCTCACCAACAAGTACCCCATAAAAACATACTCTGCGGTATTCATTTGTGTGTGGTCATAATGTTATGGCTCATTAGTGTTTTTCCTAGAATGCATCTTGTGCCTTAGTTGTCTTACACAGTGTCAGACAGGCACTGCTGCTGCACCATCTGCTCCATGACTCCACACGATCTCAGTTTGAATGTTGTTTAAGGTACACCGCTGAGGCAGACTAATGAGAACACTTAGAATATGTGTACTGTAAACACATGCTAATTATACAAGCATACTGGCTCATTTTAGAGAGGGGACTAGCCCACAGCGTCTTATACAATATGGAGCACAGCAAGAACATAAGAAAGGTTGTTAGTTAAAGGTTCCTTATTACGCAAAATTGACTCTTGCTGAGCTTTAAGCCATGTTCTAATGCTGTTACTTCATCAAAAACATACCTGGAGTTGTTTTGTTTCATTCAAACGTTTGAGTAATCCTGAATTCTTGGTCTGCCTGCATCTCCCAAACTCAAAATGCTCTGTTCCACCTTGTAAAGTCAAGTGATGGTTTTCATGTTAACAGCTACCTTTTATTGTTAGTTCAGTGGACATGGGCAATTGCAGAGCTGAAATTATCCAAATGCTTCTAGTGAAGGTGTATGGAGTTTATAAACACAGTGGAGCACTTCCTGTATTACCACATGACATCACAAGGTGGAACAGAGTGTTTTCTGTTTGATAGAAGAACTCAGCCTAAATCTGCAGGGTGTGTGTTGAACATATGTAAATGAAACAAAACACAACTCCAGGTATATTTGTGATAAGGAAACAACATTATAACATAGATCAGAAAATGGCGTAATATGGGCCCTTTAACCTATGGGCATATTTGAAACACACTTATGCTTATTTAAATAGAATACGAATACACACGGAAGAAGAGTTTAGACCTCCACCAAGGCATTGGTCCTTTGTCTTGCAATGGTAAACATATACAGAATATTGGCCAAATAAAAAACTGCCATGGATACAGCAGTGATCATTGCCCACACTAAAATGAATCTTATTTATTTATTTTTTATGCAAATCGTTGACTCTTAAGAGCTGTTATAAGCTTCAACCTGTTAAAGTGCACCATATGAGAAGTCCTTCTCAGGCATTTATTTTATCTTGTTCAGTGTCCTTGGGTGTTTTGAAAGGCGCTTATAAATAAAATGCATTATTATTATTATTATTATAAAGCTCATTTCCCATGTGTGGGGGGCCCCTCCTTTCCCCAGAATTATGTCCCAAATGTAAACAGATGAATGTCATTAATGATATCTATTCATTTCCTATGGCAGGCCTGTTCCATGTGCTGTGAGGGGCCAAAGAGGGACCAGAGAGGGACCAGAGAGGGACCAGAGAGGGACCAGAGAGGGACCAGAGAGGGGAAGAGGACAGCGCCCAGCCTGGGCTAAAGGGATGCCACTCACTCCTGCTCCCAGCCAACAAGCATCATGTTAACAACAGGGGAGTTAGAGAAATGTTTTGAGTGCACAAAATATTTGTCTCTAGGCTTGTTTCTATTGGTTTGCTTCGGAGTGGGTCAGTATGGTCTGACAGCAGACTCTGCAGGTACTAGTTTCCAAAGGGGTCTAGCATGGTAGGCCTATGGTCCTCTTTGGCTCCATCTACCTAAGCTAAAAGGGAGCTACACAAATCAGTGAGATGATTGGATAACAGAGAACACAGACTCAGGAGAAAACAGGATGGCAAAAAGCAGATATAAACAGAAAATATTAATTTCTCACCAAACTTGACTTGATCTTGTGAAAAACCACCGTATTGCCAGTGATGATAACTTTTTTATTGAGTTTTGCTTAGCAAAACAAAGCTAGTGCAGCTGTTCATCCATGCACAACACTAACGTTTAACCAGAAATAACCATTTTTTAGCTTTAGCCACCTCTCATGTCACAAATGTAGAGTTACTGTTACATCTTTTGGCAAACTACTGAACTCCACCTTTGGATTAATAAAGTATAATTCAGGTGCAGTTTAGATTGTATTTATTAAGAAACCATTAGTTATGTTTGGGTGATTTGCTTAAGTAGCAGACCCTTGACCGGAGCATGGCAATTCATGCCACTATTAATCCTAACGATGCCCTAGTGCTCCGGGTCTGAGGTGGACAGGTCTGGGGAACAGTCCAAATGTGGCCCAAGGAGACAAGCACCATCAGAGAAGTTACATAGTGCATCTTTAATAATATGACAGTTGCGCACCTGAATTCTGGCCCAAACAGGACATGAGCATAGGGCCGTACACGCACTTTTCCTCCCACTCCCAGCTGTGCCTAACACATATCCACTGTATTGTTGACAGGGAAACTATATTTGCCTGAGGAAGTGCTTGAGCCGTGTGCAAAAGCTGCTTATTGTTGCTTAAGGTGATTAGCA